>VYXC01001542.1:103624-183789 GCA_013397175.1 Platysteira castanea
CCCCCCCACCGCCCCGGCACGGCACCAAGTCAACTCACAGGATCTCCAGGTCGCGCAGGGCTCGGAAGGCTCCATCTTCGATGCAGCTGATCTGGTTGTTGTCCAGTTGCCTGCAGAAAGGAAGGGAGAGGATGAAGGCTGGCTCGGAGCGCCAGGTTGGGGCTTCCCCGTCAGCGAGGTGTCCCTCCACCCCCTCGCAGCGCCTGCTCAGCTGCCACGCTGCTCGGGGCTGCTGGCGGCTGTCTGACAGCGCTGCACGCTCCCGCACACTGAAGCCTGTCAGGTCTCAGTAAATATTAATTGCGCCTTTTTTTTTTTTTCTCCTTTTTTTTTTTTTTTTTTTCTTTTGAGGCAGAAGGGAGTAATTTCATTACATTAGGGCATCCAATCCATTATGAGCTTTTACCGTCATGTCACTGAAACAATTTCATTAAGCTAAAGGCCTGTAAATCATTGGAGGTCACTGGGCTGCCCTCCGTGACCTCCCAGAATGCCGTTTTTTCTTTTACTGGAAGTTGGAGTCCTCTGTCCTGACAGTCCTAAATCTCCAGGCTTTATCTACCCAAGAGCTGTGAGAGTGCATAGGGAATATACCAATTCCAAATTAGACTCAACTAATCTAATTTTATAGTCTTTTTATTATTCTAAGCACCAAATGTCTGTGGTGGTTCGATGCCTCTCTGCATTGTTACTGGTCCCATCTGGTAGCCCCTTCTATTGAAAGATTTCTGACTAAATACAGATTCTGTCTAACTGCATCAGGGAGACCAATCCAGTGACAAAAAGCATTATACACATGTACACTTAAAACACTATTTTGCTTCAAAATGTGTAATTTAATATTTGGATGGCGGAGTTCTCTCATTTATCTCCCTATATGTGCATGATTTAAATGTATTTTGCAATATATGTGGATACAGCAGGACAGCTACATCTGTCTCTTTTGCTTAAAAGAATTAAAGATGTAATTTAAAATTCAGTGATTACATTTTCTGACATCTGATCCCTTAAATTTTACACTTAAAGAAATAAAATTATATATCTAGTCACATGCAAGTAAAATATCTGCATTTCATGAAAAAATACATGCAAGCTTCTGACTCTTTACGTTACTGCCCTTTGCACAGCATAAACTTTGGATTTGGTGAGGCAGAGACATTTTGTACTGCGCGTGTAAAGTATCTTGAATAAAGATACAAAGATTACACCGTAGTATCTGGGTTTTTTAATTGAAAATAATCATGCAACTATAGGAAATATATTACACCCATATATAATATGGTTGTATGGTTTCACCAACTACTTTCCAATTATTTACTGTACCTAATTTTTGCTCTAAATAGACATTTGCAGCAATCTTCTTATAATACAAAAATAAAGCACACACACAGTGAGTACAATCTTTATGAACCCCTCTAAAGACTGAATTTGATCTGCTAACACTGAGCATCTTGGATGTGTACATCTTTGACAGCTATGGGAAACTTATCCTTTGTGGTGTAGTCTGGTATCAATGAACATCATATTTTTTATGAGTTAAAATACAGGAAAACCCACTCACATTCTAAGGTCTACTAAAACCCTTAGGAAGCATAAAGCTCCAAAATTAAGGTTTCTCGCAGCGTTTGCTAACTTTGGAGAACTTTGTGAATTTGGCAGAACTTCAGCGATGTCTCCAATACTGACAGACGCCGGGATGTGCAATCCTCCAAAAGGGATTTTTCTGTGTGCCGGAGTTCATGCACAGTATATATACATATCTTGGTAAATTATTCATACATATTTATGTTCTCTCTGTTTCTCTGACCACCTACCAAAGATCCTAAAACCTCTCTCTTTTTGACTGCTTAGAAGACCATTGGCTGCTGAGTGCCTTGTTTTGATATCCCTGTTTAATTGACAAAAATGTGTTGCTCGAACAGAAAAGATGGTGCATTTTGAAGAGGAATAAACTAAATGAGTTAAATACAGTGCTGTCTGCATGATTAAGTACTTAACACTTAGCTTTATTAAGCAGAAGGTTGGCAGATACTAACATGATGAGGAGAAAGGAGCCTCAACTTGAGAATCACCTCTCCCTCTCCTTCTACAGGAAGTACTATATATTGCACAATTTTTATTGGAGTTATACTATGATATTGATTTTTCTGCCAAATACACTAAAATAAGTAAATAAACCCAGTGTGCTGCTCACAAAGCCTTCTGATTAAAGGGATTCCTAGGTGGGTATTGTTTTTTTAAAAAACTGCTACTCTCATAGATTGATTTTTGTTGAGAAAGCGTAATGACCATTTTAATCATATTTCCACAGGTCCAGTCATGCCACTGCCAACAACCAGCTTTAGTCTGTGATCGATGCACAGGATCACAGCAAGGGAAACCTCTCAATGCTCAGAAGACACACACTTAGCAGGACTGTCAGTAAATAGGGAACATATTCATTAGTGATACATCCTGATTCTGTGGCCCATGAACCAATCCCTCAGAGTCTCTGGGGTGAGACTCACATATTTAATGCTGCTTTGTCACAGAGCTCGTGTCTCCTGGTATCTATCACACCAACACATTCACATCTGCACTGAAACACGAGAATTTCTTCTCAAAAGGAAAAGAACTGCTAGTTGTCTTAAAATTACACATGGCTAGTTTTAAGACCCTCTGCCTCCCCATTTATTTCTCTGTGTGCAAAGATGGAAATCCTATTTCTCTGCATCTGTACAGCACCCAGGCGAGTGGTTCAGTCAAGACTAGAAATTGGAGAGTTTAAATGTCTTCCTTCCAAGACAAAGTGTTAAATTTAAAGTTTTGGAAAAAGCTTAAGTAAAGTCTTACCAAAAGGCAAGGTGTTCAGCACATACTTTTCTGCTTGTGAAGACAAAACAAACCCCTGTGATGTGGACTAGCAGCCAGCTCACACACTCAGTGTGGGCAGGCAGCTCCTCAAGGGGCTGAACAGACATGCCTGAAATTTGTTGAGGAGAACATCTTACTTGAATAAAATGAATCATATGCAGAGAAGATAAAATTTCAACTTAAAAAAAAGAAAAAAGGAAAAAAACCCCAATATTTCAGAACAGGTGGAAGGTACATTTCCCTTAGGAACATGTCACACTGCTCCCATCTCTCAGCTGCATTCTGAATGTTCAGCTGCATTCTGAACAGAGCACTCAGGCACACGGAGCATAGGGCAGCTACCTGAGACACACCTCACCTGCTCCAGGCTTACAGGTAAATTTTAAAAAAGGTTCTTGGGCTGCAGAAGCCTTGATTCAGATTTAAATGCCACCTCTACTTGTCAGCACTCATACACTTTCTAGAAAATCTTTTCCTCGAGGTTACAAATGGGTTGTTTTGCACATAGTGGTGCAATGTACTGGTGGTAAAAGGTCAGGCAACACGAACTCAGATTTAAGAGGCAATTTTAAAATTACATGGACAAAATCACTTTTCACACCCACATTTACTCTGCCTTTTGAAGGAATACAGCACTAAGCTCAGACTTTATCTAAACCTACCAAGTGATTTGACTCCTCTGACGAAAAAAAGTTCTCAGAAATACTGAGCCGCTGAAGGATGAATGAAAGCACAGTAACTGAGCTGTGTGACACTTTTACATTTTGCTGAGTTAGGTAGATATAGAACTTCTATTTGGGCCAAAGTGTTTGGGTTAAATGCTGAATCTCTCATGCATTTAGACACAAAGCACTGGAGTTGGACATACACAAACCCTGGGCTGGGTGATGTCAGAACAGGTCCTTGCTCCAACGTTGGTGAGCTGAGATCCCGGCCTGAGAAACCCAGCAGCTCCCCTGTGACTGAATCACCCACCCTGAGCCCACCTAGGAGGCTCCAGGGATCCCAGATCTCCATGACAGGCAATTAGCAGCCAGACAATGCCGAGAGATAACGACGAGTAGTACCAGAAGACCTCAGAGAACAGAGCAAAGCACTCAAGCAAGGAAAATATTGAATGGGCAAATGGGATTTACGTGGTGTGTGACACAGACAAATGCTTATAAACAATCCAAGAATTTATAAAACTCTTTAGAGGAAAAGACATCTTTCATGTGGTAGATCTATAATACATAAAGCGATATGTATTACTGTAATTTGGCTCCAATGTAGACTCAAAAACTACTTTCAGGTTTTAGTAAAAACCAGGAAAATTATGTGACTATATTATATGTAACTGATTGATAAAAGTTAAACTTCAAAATTGATGTTTTAAAGAAAAAAAACCCCAAACTTAGACACAAATCACCTTTCTAAGAAATGAGAAATAACACTGCATCCTAACAGATTTACATCACAGGAGAATCTATAGCTTGGCTAAAAAGCCACTTTAAATGTTTAAAACACCTTCTCCCTGACAGAGTGTAACTCTGGCTTATCCATTTACACTTGTGCATTGTCTATCATAAATAACAGCTAAATTTCACATACTATTTAGAAGGAATACGTCTTTACAATGATGATATTCTGTTGCCATTTGAAACAATCCTTTAAAACCGAGCCTTGAAGGTTTTGCTCACAACAATAAGGAATATTTCATTTTCAAATGTATTTGAGAGATAAAAATCCCCAGCAAAAAAGCTGATATAATTTTTATCATGTTGCTAGCTTTAAGATTTTTTTAAACACAAAACTATTCTAAAACATTAAAGAATTGAATTCATGTGGGGTGATATTTACCAAAACTGAAATAATCTAATTTCCTATTAACATTAAAAACCTGTTACTGTTTAAAACCCTCCATTTGTATTACTAGCAAGGTTTCTTCACAGCACACCAACTATATAAGTAGAGATTTCAGCATTTTTTCTGCAATTAGCCATACTCACATTCACAAAGAAGAGGCCCTTCAAGCATCAACATTTAACAATAATGGACTTTATAACCAGTGTTTTGTACTTTATTCAGTGGGAGATTTTTTTTTTCCATTTTTAAACACTACCAAGGCCACTGCAAAGCTCAAGTGCTAATCTGTTTTTTAATTATACTGTGACAGTAGTTAAATTACTATAACCTCTTTCTATATTTTGCTCAAAATCTAGTTAAATATTTAAATAAAAGCCAGCATTAATGACTACTGTAATATATACTGTTCAAATTTCTTTGTCATATTTCACATTTAGCATAAAAAAGCAGTGTTATAATAGTTGCATATTTGAGGTTCTACTGTTACTGAGATAAAATTACTGCACTACTGTTACAGATTGTATCTACATTTGTAGATAAAAAATTAGGCAGGAGCCATTTCCTCATTAATGAAAGACTTGCATTTTTAACCAGAAGTATCCGTGTTAAAGGTATTGTATCACCAAAATTTTTAAAGGGATTTCAGTAGTGATTTCACAGGAAGGTAAATTCACTGTAAATTATTATAGAATCATTTTTAAGAAAGAAATAATTTTGCTATTTATATTTCCAAAAGAACCTCTGTTTCGACAACATTTTTCCCTTCCGTTTCCTTTTTGATTTCATTTCTCATACAGATTTGCTGGTTCTATGTCATCCCTTTCCTGTAAAGTTTGCACTCAAGTATTTCAGTTCTTCCATAACCTGTAAGAATTAGAGAGACATTCTATAACACTTACTGTCCTTACATAACTTCAAGAATATTAAAATATCTAAGGAAAGTGGCACCAACACATCTATTTAAAATTTCTCACATGCCAAAATAAAGTCTGTGTTCTTGTATTAATTGATAAGGAAGTCCCAATAAATAGGGAAAGATGGTGCTTTGAAGCAATATTAAATTCTATTAAATTGAAATAATGTGAAGTTCTTTCAAAGTAGCTTGTAGAGCATTTTTTCCATTTAATTTTTACTCTTTATTTATGCTTCACTAAAATTTATAAGAGCTTGCCTATATTAAAAAAATTAAAAGATTGATACAGCTGTGATGATCAAGCTGCAATCTCACTCTGAGATTTTTATGTGTTCCAAAATTCCTTTTTTTTTTCTTTCTCAAGGATGTGATTTTGCCAAAAAGCTGTGGTTGAGACTTTGTGCAAAAACAGCTCATCTGCCTGAAATAATTGGGCAGAGTCATATTCTCTGTCTTCAGTTTTCATATCCGACCTGTGCTGCCAGGTTGTTAAATTCAAGCAGGGAGGAATATCTGATTTGAAGGGGAAGAGTTGCTTATGAATAATTATTCTGCAGACTATTCAAAAGTATTAAGTATTTACTCCGAGTATTTGTATTACTTTAACCCACAAATCAAAATGCTGCTGGCACAAAATAACCAAAATATCAGCTTAAAGCAAAACTTGAGTGGCAAACAAACAGGGAGACTACTCCTGCCACAAGGACAAATATACACAAACACGAGATTTCCTTCCAATATCAGGTGCTTTAGAACATTTTTTTTTCCTTTTTTTAACTCTCTCTGGTTGCTGATGTAACAAATAGTGCATACCAAGCACAGAAATGGCTGTCTCCATAGCAATTGGGGCAGGTTTTGCCGTTTCCCTAGTTACTCTTGACTGATAACCATCTGTTGTTCTCCTCTGCCATAGCCCCAAAGGGGAAAAGGGGAAGAAATGAGGAAGATAAAATGGGTGTTGGAGAAAATGAAAGTTACTTACTGTGGTGTTTTTTACAGTTTTAGAAGGTTTGCACTTATTTAGATTTTTATTTGTTGTTACGTTCAGTTGACAAGTGTCAAATACCACACGTAAAGGAAGGTTCTAGTTCAGAATGCTACTAAGCAGTGACCTTATTAATAGGAAATCATACTAGGGAATCAGATTAGGAACATTAATAGGAAATCATCACATGAGGGACAGTATTATGAAACTGGAAAATCTGAAAGCGAGGTACCTACACAGAAAAAACACGCAGTTGTTTAATCTAAATAAAAAGTAGGAATTTGTAATGTACAAAGAGCCTGGGGCAGAGGAGGTGCAGGTGGCTGCATCCACCCAGCTGCTGCAGGTGGAACAGGAGCTGCTGCCTTCCACCCCCAACCTGCAGCCATGTCTGACCTCTGCTCGCCCGTGGCTCTTGCTTCCATCACGCCCCGAGCCCCTCTCTCCTCTCGGGTGATTCTGGCGGGGAAGGGAGGCACAGGCACAGCGAGCCTGCAGGGTCCGGCTGCCCACGCCCCATCCCGACCCCAGGACAGCAGCACCACAGAACCTCACCCAGAGGATGAGCCCTGTGAGCAAGGCCAGTGTTTACACAGGCTCCTGCACCATCACGGCATCACTTATGTGGAACTAACAGCACAGAAGTCACGCTCATTTCCAAGGCAAAACAAATAAGCCCCCACAGGCGAGCTGTTACCGCTGATCAATACGGCAGCATCAACCAGGATTTGGGTTCTCTCCTTAAAATCATTCCATGCGTATGTTCCGTGTTGTGATAAATGCATTACAGAACCAAAACTTTAAAAAGAAAGACCCAGAATGCTCCATCCCTTCCTATTAAAATGTATTTCAGCTGTCAGTTGTTAAAGACAGACAAAATTTGTTGGAGCCATCGGCATGTCTGAAATGGGCTCAGTAGGACAGAGGGCTGCAAGAAACTCTCTGGTGTGACAGATCACGGCAGGGTTTTAGTGCGCTGCTGGTTGCTGGCCACAGCGCTGGACAGGAGAGGTTCTGGACACGGGGACACTGCTGCTGGCCTGAGGACACCGCTGCAGGTTTCCCTGGCACTGCCCGTGAGCCCAGCCCGTGCCGGCTGCACAGGAACGTGCAGAGCTCACCGTGAGAGTATTTAACAGGGACGCTTAGCAAAAATCGTGTTAATTCTGGTGCTGTTCATTGCTGACACACTTTTATGTTTAATAACTTGCAAAACTCAGGAAAATTAAGGCTCTCCTGCCTTTGAGAAGCTTGGACTTGACCAGCAAACATGAAAATGTCGTGGGGCACAGAAGCTGTGGCAGAGGGCGAGTGCAGAGCAGGGAAGGTGAACGTGCCCAGGACCAGGCCCAGAAGTGCCTGGTTTTCACATGGTTAGGGGGATGACAGAGCAAAAGGAAATCTGGACATTCGATCTCCAACATCTGTCCCCTCTGAAATCCCATATCACATTAGATTAATGCTATCACCCACAGTCATACAATGACTTGTGATAGGTTTTTCTAGCTCTTTGGACAAAAATTAGGAGGAAGCAATACCAAACCACTAAATATTGTGAGTAAAGTCCTGGTAGAGTGTCTGCCTTGCTGCATGGCTGGTAAATTAGGGCAAAACAGTTGATATTTTTGTTTTGGTCACTTTTTTTCTTTTGTTGATTAGAAAATTAATATTAAAAACTTGTGGATAATATCCAATTAACAGCTTGCAGTTATAAATGGTCGTTTCTTAGTATAGCACTCCAATAAGTTTTCAATCAAAGCCTGTTTTATCAGACTGTTTAAATAAAAAACCAAAAATGGCCAGTTAAAGCTGGAGAAGGAATCGCAGTTCTGAGTATCTCCACATCCCATTTTGGACTGGGGGATTTTTTTTTAACATGGTCCTACTCAGTTCCTCAACCAACTCCTGCAGCCACTGGAGAACAGTTCACAAATTACATATTTCAAGATGCTGCATCAATTTTAAATCACTGATAGGGGTTTCCAGCACTGACCGTGCTTAACACAGGCTCAGAAGCTTTTCTAAGTGTTCCAAATCAGGCCATTTCATCTCTAACACAGCTGTGGGTTCCTGTTGCAGGACAAATAAGTGACACTCCAGATGATGAAAAGAAGGGTTGGAGGTGTGCTCCCAGGCTTTTGCTTTGTTTTAGCCCTTTTCTTATATACTGATCAGGCAACAGTAGTTTGCTTCTGAGATGTGGAATTTATCCTCTTCTAGTAATTTCTGCTGTAAAATTGGCCACTGACAAACTAACCAACAACAACAAAAAAGTGCTTTCAATTACCTTAAGACAAGGAGCCATTTGGCTTAGTTACAGTTCTGTGTTGTTCACTGATGACCTGCCTGGGTATTATCAAAGTCAGAGGTTTTGTTTTTAACACAAAAATGCTCCTAAATGAGCTGCAGCTTCAAATTCTGACTCCTAACCATTTCTGTCCTTTGCTGGTACAGGATTTCTCAGGCCAGCTGAGGAAGAGCAGCAGCCCCAAGTACCTCATAGAGCTACAGCCCTGTGCTGTTACCCTCTCACTGATACCAAACAGGGCTGGAAAGATACTGTAAAAACCTTTGAAATTTGTTTTCCAGTGGTTGCTTCAATGCATATGCAAAGCCTTGATCCTCTGATTTTAAGTCTTTATATTTGTCATTTCCTAGAATCACATCCCATTTTGCAAGTCAGAGCTGTGGCTGACTTGTAATCAGTTCTAGATAAGAGTAAGGGTGAGTTTAGATGGATTGGTGCTAAGGGTGAGAGACAGACACTGGAATTCAGCCTGAACCTCACAAGCCTTTAAGGCATTTACATCAAGCTTCATGCTCAAGGCAATGAATTCAAGTTCCCCGTCCAGAGTCCCAGTGGAATTACTTCTTATAGTCTGACTCTCCACCCCATTGCCCCAGATTTTCTTGTTCTGCTACATGATTTCAAACAAAAAAGTTAACACAATATGTGCTTTGGGTTACTGCATTACTTGCTTATGCTACAAAAACTGTAATGAAAGGGTGAAATCTTGCTGTGACCTTTTATATGCTTATTTATATTTTTACTAAGTTTATAAAAATAGCACTTTGCACTTTTCTGAGCACTCTGTGTGCTTATATACATGATTTAGGTAGTTACATATACATGTATTTACATATGAGTAAGCAAATAACACTTCCTTTAGACTAAGAGGAGTGGGAAAGGGTTCCAGTACGCACTAAACCCTGCTCTTCTGTCACATACAATGAGGTCTCTCATGCCAGAGTCCTGAGCAGGCCAGCCTACAGCTGATTCCTCATTATCCCCATTCCCAGGGTCCGCTCATGCACATGGAGTGTTTGTTGGGCAGTTGAACATGAACTTGAAGACCTGTTCCTCTTAAGTGAGTAGCTGTCCGTATCCAAACCAATCATCCTATGACATATTTCTGAAGATGTCACACCAGCTATGCCTCTGAGACTTATGTTGCCCTCTGCCACCACACTCCTTTGTCACACCAGGTCTAGAACACTTCCCAAACTCACCTCTGCTGTCAGTGAAACACCTGCACCTAGCAAATGAAAGCCTCAAACACTTAAAAAGAACTAACCAGAACAAGAAGTGTTTGGAAAGAATAACCAGTTTCTAGACAGAAAAAAGGGACCTCTAAGAAAAGTAAAACAAAAGAAAACCCAAAAAAGATTATAGGAACCAAAATAAATAAATTACCTGATCGATTAAATGGGAACAAAACCCAATGTTGTTCCTGGTTATCTAGATGTAATTACATCAGTTTTTAAATACTTTGAAAAGTGCTCTGGAATTAACAGCAAACTGGATCACAGTTGACAAAAAAAAAGCCATTTTGCTTCACTGTTTTCAAGGCAGCCAAATTCACGTCATCTGTGAAATGTTTGTCACCCTGGGTAAGGACAGCAATCCATCCTGCAGATTTATGTTTACAAGCATTTTGGAACAAATGTTCTATTTGAATACCCATATGAACCATAAGCACCCAATATGTTTGGATGACTACGTTCAGTTTTTGTTAGCAGATCTTCAGCTTCCCAAACAATGTTTTACCAAATCAATGTGGCACTGCCACATATCCTTCAGAAGCATGGCATGGAGCATATGGGACAAGTCTTGTGCATATTCACCAGGGAGTTTCTTTCCACCTACATGTAACCATAGGTCTGTTTCTTTTAATTCATAAAAACAAATGGCATCCATCTTTTTTTGGCATTTATGGGATGGCTGCAGTGTTTGGGTCCCTCACCCTTTAATTTATTTAATCCTCCTCTCCTGAGCTGTCAGCAGAGTCATGAGGTTTTACAAAATTTCAGGAACTGAACTCACCTCTTCCAGTGCCACTAACCTACATCATTTCCAAATTAAAATGTTCTTCTCTGGCCTCAGGAAGGTACAATACTAATGTAGAACATGGAGGAGGGAGAGCTTACACCAAAAATGCCAACCACTGTGCAATAGATAATTACTGACGTTACTATTGCCACCAAGTACTTTTATAAAGATACAGGTAGAGATGTATAACAGCACTGGTGTTTTACTGAACTGCAGTGCTTGAAAGGAAAAAAGTCATCAAAAACCCTGCTGGTACCTGGTATCCTCACAAAAGCTTCAATCTTGGAGAGAACTGAAAAGCAGCTACAGGAGCTGAGGTCTTTCAGCTTTCCTTGTGGATTACCAGTCTCCTGGAGAGATAAACTGCTGGGCAAGGAACAACTGGAGCCTGGGGCTGGAACATCACAGTTCAGAAATCCCACTACCACGGGACAACCGTAATCTCCAAGACAACACACACTGCAAGAACAGGAGGACAGGTCACCTCCAGAGGGATTTGTTCCATCTTGCAGGAGACTTCAGTAACTTTGCACTTATCTGTAAATGCAGGACTTGTAATGAACATGAATGTGAACGAATTATTTCATAAAAAACTGGTAAAAACAGCATCATGAGATAACTGCGTGCCCAATTTTAAAGGAAAAGATATGGATAGAAGATGGCTTCCTATTAGAAATATGGTTGGTATTATTAAATAATTTTTGAACCTTACTTCTGACATCAAATTGTGGAGGCAGGTTTATATACAGAATTTCCTAGAAGTTACAGACTTTAATATTTTTCTCTGCAAATCATACTTCTAAAAATTTTTTTAAGAAAAATATTTCGTTTTGAAATCATTAAAACAACCTTCAGGTCATCCTAGACATTGCGATTTCTTAAATATAAATGTTACATGTCTGAAATGTCATTCACATTTACTCACTAGTCACTGAATAAGGATTTTACAAGCCTTACAAACTTGAAGCCACTATCCAAGAATCTTAAAAATTAACTTATCCAGGTGACTTTGACATTTCCTTGCTAGGTGGTGCATATTTTTATTAGTATTTTTTCCTGACATTATCCCATAAATACATTCATACAGAGACAGCTTCTTCCTCTGCCAGGACTGTCATGACAAAAAGGACGCCACGTGCAAGAAAACTTGTACTTCCAGGCAGGATTAGGCAGCAGGTTTGGATCACAAGAGCACACCAGGTACCTTACCTGACCCTTTAGACAAAACCTCAAAAACCTAATTCATACTGAGACGTGACAGCGCTGAAATAAAATAGCCAGAAAAAAGCCCTGCCCCAATTTTTTCTTTCTTGCAATCAATGCAACAATTTTTTTGTAAGAAGGTAAAGAGGATACCTGAACAATTGGCTTCACAGGACATTTCTCCCATCCTTCTCAGTCACTCTCCTGAGAGCGCTGCTTATTGCCCAACTTATTGTGAAGGGCTGGCTGCTCCCCCTCCCCGCCTGAACATTAACCCTTAATTCTATTTTCTGCTGCTCCTCAGGAAGGCAGAGCACCACATCTCTGAAAAGCATCGAGAGCTCCAGGCAGAGAGCTAAAATCCAAACTAAATTTCCACCCCCAACAACAACCCCCCACTCAAATGGTTCAGATAATTGTGAGCCCCCCTTACTCAGTGAATTATCCCAGGCAAACCACTTGACCTCTTTGCAGCAGTCATTTTCCCTCTAAGACTGGGTTTAAAAGCAGGACCTAATCAATAGCTGTTGCTGCATATGACCCGAGTTTAAGCATATAAATTAAATACAAAATAAAGTAGGTTCAAGGGTGAAACTCGCATACAGGGCTACTGAAGGGTCACACAAAAAAAAAAAAAAAAAAAAAAAAAAAAAAAAAAAAAAGGCAGAAGGAAGAAGGAAAAAGGGGGGAAAAAGTCAATCTTATTTCTGAAGCTAATTTTCACACCAGAAAGCTCCATTTCCCACCCCATGCCACAAAAAGCCATTTTTAATGTGTGTGAAAGAGTCCTGTTTCGCTGCCCTGAGAGGCAGGCTGGATGCCTTATGTTGGGCTCCTGGAAATGCAGCAAGAACTGCTTATGGGCATCTTAATGCAAATCATTTGCCTTCAGATTTCTTTTGCACCATGTCACAATTTTATACAGCCCATTATCTTATCTCATTAAATGAGGTAAATTCTAGGGTTTTTGGGGGGTTTTTCTGAAAAGCACTACTCTGTATTCCAGCATTAAGGTATCATGACTGCCCTGTAAGGAACTGGTGATTGACAGGATATCGATGCAGAATTTATATAGGGAAATAATCTTGATCACTTGTTCATGAAACTCTCCTGTTCCTTCAGATAAACAATTCCAAAATCCTCACTTTCCCTAGTCAAACAAGAGAAAGGAAGAAGAATCCTAAGTGTGAAAACGCACCTCAAGCTGGGCATGCACATTACCATAGTGCTACTGTGCTGCTCAATGAGTTGGAAAAATAACTCCAAAAAGAGCTTTAAAAAAATCCACAAAAGACTGGAGCAGAGGTTACTTCCACAGGAAGATGGAATTCTCTCATTTGTTTCTTTGACATTTATGGGGCTACCAAAGGGTAAACAAAAGCAAAATTAGATCCCACAGGCCTTTAGTAGGGGAAAAAACAGTAGAGGGAAATGATATTCAGTAGCAGAAATCAGTTGTACAAATGAGACCATCATCTCACAGCCTTTCCCACTGCTGCTGTCTCCACTCACCCTGTGTCATCTGGGTCTTAAACAAAACGGGTTTTATTCTTACCTACCTCAAAGCTATTATACTAAAGCCATTCTCAGATTTACACCTAGATAATCAACTTTATTTCTATTAATCTCATAACAGATATCTGAGTGCCTAAGAATTCCCTCTGTGCTTTGCTCAGATTTAGATCCTTATTTTATACAGGAAGAAAACACTGCAGATCCAAGCAAAAACACTGGGTTGTTTTTTGTTTTTTTTTTTAATAAAACAAAAATCCTCCACAGGGTCTTCTTAATATCCATGTAGGATTTACATGATCTGAGCTTCT
This sequence comes from Platysteira castanea, assembly GCA_013397175.1. NCBI lineage: Eukaryota > Metazoa > Chordata > Aves > Passeriformes > Platysteira > Platysteira castanea. The sequence goes on from VYXC01001542.1 coordinate 117,577, forward strand.
TTTGAGGAAATTTTCAAGTGATGCAGCAGTTGAGCTGTTTAAAAGGACTGTATAATATCCCTTGCTGTACAAACACAGTGAGCATATGTTCATATAAAAACAATTTGTGATGAAAAAACTCTACAATACAGTTATACCATCACAGTTTAATATTTTTCTTTCAAGGCATATCAGTTTTGTATTGAATTGAATTGCAGGTGGCTTTGTTTTTCTACACTTTATCTCATGGAGCCACCCAACTGCAGGATAGCAAAGTCACGGAGCAGACTGAATCATTGAATGAGCAATGTAATCATTCCCTTCTGGGCTCTAAATGTGGCAAGAAGCTGCAGAGGCTTGTTTTAAATAGGCAGCTCTGCTCTCACACAGAAAGCTGCAGCTGAGTTGAGGGCTTGGGTCAGGAAAAACGCTGCAGCTCAGTTAGAAGTTGGGGTCAAAAGCAGGGGGACATCCATCTCATTTCGTGGTCAAGGAAGAGTGCTGCAGGAAATCTAGTCCCCCAGTCAATTACTGAAATTAATTTTTGAGCCTAAGTCATTGCCTTCTGGGAAAACAAAGATCCATTTACTTACCTGTTTTGCATAGTGTTTTCAACACTTTAAAAAATGAAGTTATATTTAAAATAATAATTGTGTTATCCAGAAAAAGTGATGCAGTACTAATTAAGAACTCAAGAAGGTTTATTCATAGAATCACAGAATCACTTGGGTTGGAAGGGACCTTAAAGATCACCTAGTTCCAACTCCCCTGCCATGGGCAGGGACACATTACAAAGTACAGCAAATCCAGGCACATTGCTGCCTATTTACAGAATGAATACCAGAATTTAATCCCAGTGAAACGCCAAACAGCTGGAGACCTCAGACACACAGTACCTCTGCCTTGAAAGCCAAAAAGCAAGTGGCTCTTCAAAACAGCTTCTGAGCAGGAGATCAGCACTCCCTGGAGACCTTCTCCTTTGGGAGATCTCCACCGGGCACAGAGCTGGTGCTGCCGGGCCATTCCCAGCACAGCCCGGCACTGCCAGGGATCCAGCAGGCTCTGCCCAAACCCAAACCCACCCCCCAAACACCCTTTTCCTCTCCAGCATCAGACATTTGTTACACTGACCAAAGAGCTGAAGCGAAACACGGGCAGAGCAAAGAAGAGTGAAAGAAAAGACAAGTCAAGCTGTGGTTTTAACTTTGTCCAGCTGGGAAGGTCAAGAGGAAAAGGCAAACTTTGTTCTGCTGGTGGGCAGTGTTTACAACCCCCCTTTATCCATGGAGTCTGCACTAAATTGGTATTGCTATGCTGTTTTGGCTAGAGACTGCACATGCTGACCCCTCCGTGGCCAGCACAGCACCGGAATAATTTCATACAAAAGGTTTGCATTAAATGTAATGAAACAAATGACAAAATCAATAAACCTGGAATGGTGTGGCTATCATAAAAATGATGTAAATTCAGAGTTCACTCTGGTTATGAAGCTATTTAGATTCATAATTAAAACCAGTACTATCTCTTTTTTTAGAATAAAACTTCCTTTTGACAATCGTAGATGAATGCTACAGGAAATCTTCAACAAATGTATTCAAAATTAAGGCATGGCACAAAGACAGAATAAATTACACAAAGATAAACTGTAGGCATAGGTTAGTCTAAACACGTACGTAATAAAGAAAATTTGATTTTCATACTTTTTCAACTGATGTCACATCCCATTTTAATCAAGTTTTATATCAAAAGGACAGTAAGAATACCACATAGCCTGTTTTTAAATCAAGGTATTTTCTGGAGTTTGTTTCTGTCAGAGAGACTCTTGTAAGTCTATTAAAACAGAAAAGAACCAAATCTGCTATTCATTACTCTCCATACAAAAGCAGTGCTGCAGCATGGGTGCCGCATCAAAATGTATCTGTGCTTCATTAGGATAAAAGAATAACGAGCCCAGAAAGCACCGAGCAGAGCTCAGCGAAGTAAATAAGCAGATAAGTAATCTCTGAAAATAGCAATAGTCACCCTGACTTTTTGTAGCAGATTTCAAACCCCAGATAATGGGTCCCATTCAGGATTAGGGATGAGGTTTTCTTTTATCAAACTCTGGACCTGGAGCTTTTGATCTTGTTTAAAAAATTCCACCAATGTCCCATTTAGGCAAGTGAATTATATACAATTTAAATCTCTAGACTCCCGGATTTTACCTAATCAAAGAGAAATTGTAAAAGTGACCATCAAGCCTGAGGTTCTGACACACACAGACTGGACTATTTCAGTCTCCTGTGCAAAGGATTCCCTTCCCTGTGTCAGCTGTGTCCTGTTCCTGATGGGACACAGCACATCCATGTGCTTCAAGCCCCCCTGATGACCAGCTAACAGAGCTCGTGGCTAATGGCTGCAGAAGGAGCCCCTCTCAAGCTTGCAATAAATTATGCAAGGCACAAAGGATAGGGAAGATCAGAACAGGATTTGAAGTAGAGGGAAAGGATGACTTAGGCCTGTGTGGGATACTTCATCTTTCTTGTCATCAGCATCAGGATTTTACCGTATGAACATTTAAAGTGCAGGCTTTCAGTAATGCTATAAATACATTTCCAGAAAAGGAGAAAACAACTGGTATTTATGTTCGTCTTACTTCTACGAGAAATATTAAAAAATCTGTGGTTTGCCCAAAAATTAAAGCTAAAACCAATATATACTGCAGTGGATATCCAGAATACAGAAACTGGGTAAATCAGAATTATGTATAACTTTATTATGGGGGTAGTCAACTCTGATTAGCTCAGAAAAATGAAAATTTAAAATATATTAAATGCCACCAAGCATACGTCCTCCACTACTAAATAGTATTGGCTTATATACTTCTATTTTATAAGTAGAACACACTTAAGAGATATTTCAGCTTTTTATTTATCTGACATTTTACTCAGGGGAAAGCAACCTTTACAGTGAGGAAATCTGTTCCTCAAGAGTGATGGTTCAGCTTTTAATAAGTTGTCAGTGACAGATCCCTTGTGGCCAGCTGAGCCCACAACTACAGACATCCATGAAAACAAACACTTCCTGAAATGCAAGTGGACAAGAGAACAGAGCAGACATCCACTCTACTTAATGCACATGTTTTCATTTAAAACATAAAAAAAATAATAAAAATAAATCAGCGGCGCATTTTCAATCTGTGCAATCAATCGCACGTGAAGTACAAGCCAGAGTTTAGCACATTCAACAGATTTAAGATCGTTCTGTGCTGGTTCGTCCACCTGGTGTTTAATTTACTAGCGAGGGACATGAGAAAGGGGATTAGATAAACCAAAATGTGTTTTAAAAATGCAAGTATGGGCTGATCACACTACCAAATATGGCACAGGTTCAAATACTTCATGAAATGGTTTTGGGGTTACCCAGCATTTATCACATGTGCTGCAGACTTTGCAGGTTGTTAGTCTGCACGTCTGTTCCATCGCTCCCTGATGCACAGGAGACCATCCCAGGCTGCTGGGGAATAATGCAAGGAAGCAGCATCCTCATTAACATTCCTTATCCTAAAATACAGGAATATCCTGCAGGTTGGGACCAAACCCTCCAGCTGACCATGTGAACCACAGAATCATATAACAGTTTGGGTTGGAAGGGACTAAAGACCATCTTATTCCACCCTCTGCCATGGGCAGGGACACCCTCCACTGTCCCAGGCTGCTCCAAGCCCCGTCCAACCTGGCCTTGGGCACTTCCAGGGGTGAAGCAGCCACAGCTTCTCTGGGCAACCTGTGCCAGGGCCTCCCCAACCTCACAGGGAAGAAATCTCTTCCTAATATCCAACCTAAACCTGCTCTCTGTCAGTTTAAAGCCATTCCCCATTGTCCTACCACTTCATGCTCTTCTAAAATGTCCCCTGGAGGGCTGACATAACACTAATGCCAAGCGTTTACAAAAATGCACTATATCAAGACTGAAACTGGCTCACTCACTAGAAAGATCACTGCTGAACTGGCATCTCTTAGCATCAGTGGACGTTGCAAAAATCCTAGGAAAGTGTCTTCTCAAGAAGGGAATTCTGAGTAATGACTATTCCTTATGATGTCAAAAGAGACATGCAAAAGTTTTGGGGTTGTAGTGACATTTAAACCCCACAGTATTTCATGACAATTCCAATAAACTGCCAGCAAGCACAGTTATTCAGCACAGTTACTCAGAAGGCATTGCCTCTATGCATCACATTCTAGAAAAATGCAGAATTAGCTTTTTATTCCAGAGCTCTTGCTCACCCTCAGCCATCCTGCACAAGACTCTTCTGCAAGGGAAGGGATACAAGGGCTGCCCTCCCTGCAGACAGGGCACACCCCCTGTGCCCAGCATCCTATGCTCCCACAGACCATCAGAAGGCACTGATGATAAACACATCCCCTCTCCAGTGCAACACAGAGAGCAAAAAGGTTCTGCCGATTCACTGAAGGAAGAGAAAAAACTGTGATTATGCAGTTTCAGAACTAAATTTCAAGTTTTCATCCGTGTTCCTAACAGGCTTTCCCTTGGCTGTGGCTGCAGCAGCTATGACATTCCTGATGGAAACAGAGTGAGCAGGAAGGCACATCCAGCTGGGACAGACAAAAATGCAATTCCTCCCTACACCTTCCTGCCTGCCCAAAGCCAGCCTGCACTTCCTTTCTTTTTTCTTTTATTTCTCCTGTAAGATAGACAAGAGAAGCTATTTAGATCAGAGCAGGTAGATTTTAGAGGTTAGTGATGCAGAACAGAATAGACCAGAAAAAAAACCCAAAGGGCATTGTACACCCCGTGACCTCAGGTGGGAAGGCAGCAGCTCCCTTGGCAGAACCACAAGGGAGCCCCTGCAGGGCTGGGCCATGACTCTCAAGAGAACAATGAAGCAACCAGTGTCACCCTTCTGTGTCACTTGATGTGCTGGCCCTGTGTGTGTGGCTGAGGATGGCAAGAGAGAAACACTTCTGTCTCACAAAATGCCCTCTGCTGCAACTCAGAGTCTGTCTGTGCTTGGTTGGCTCTGCACAGCTCACCTTAACTGTTGTGCAGGGAACATGCGTGTGCATTTCAATCAATCATATCCTTTTAATGAGTTAATTGTGAAATATATGCTTTTTGCATTTATTATAAGGGGTAGAACAGATGGCAAAAGCTCAAACTAATGTATTCATAAAATTAACGGACGCTGCAGGTGGTGTTTCTCCGTAGAAGGTGGTAAGTTGGTAACTTGTTATTTTAATGTTATAATAATGCTGCATGACAATGAAATTTGTAGGAAAGCAAATGCAATGGCCACAGAGATCTCTCTTGAATTCATTATGGTCACTATCACAATGAAGACCAATTACAGGAGATAAAAAGGAATCACTGTTGGAATACATTGAGTGCAGCGTGAATTTATGGGCAAGGAGGAGGAAAATGATTTACAAATTTATACAGTTGAAGTAATGTGATCTTTTTGCCCCTTAAAGAGTGCAAAAGGCTTGTCTCCAATGAGGATTCCAAACAGCTCTTTCCATGCCTCTGACCTGTTTTGCCAGCTCCTTGTCAAAACAACCTGAAATTTGTTCCATAATAGAAATGTATCAGTTCCTTAAATTTTTATGCATTCCTGTTTAAAACATACTGTGCTTTTCATGCACACCATCAAATACAGACACACATTGTTCGGTCCATTGAGAGATACATAAGCAAACATATAACCCAACATGTGATAATCGATTCTCCTCTAGGCATTTCTTTGCTTTTATTTGAGGCCAACCACTGGCTTCAGAAGGCTTATTCCAGATTTTACACCAAACGAGTGGAAAATCTGGCCAACTGTTTATCTTCCTACTTTTGTTTTATTTTACTGCAAACTGCAAGAGTAACACTGAATCCTGTACACAAATGTCAAGAAACTACGGCCAGGAATTTCAGAGGGCTCTGGATAATAACTTCCCAGGAGAACCCAGACTAAAGGAGTTACGTTCTGTACTGTAACATTCATTAAGATCTACTGCATATTTATGTTTGGCAAATAACTCACAATCACTTGCCTTCTTCTAGTGAAATGGCTACGCACAAATCGACCATTATTTCCTTGGGTTTACTCATTAGTTTAACTTGACAGGTATGTTTAATTATTCCTATGGCTGAATGGTAGAAGCTACAAATATACTCTGCAGAGCTGGCTGTGATGGTTAAAAAAAAATTACATAGGAACATTTTTATATTTTGTGTAGGTGAATGCAAAATACCTCTCAATGTAAAGAGCTAGTTCAGCTTTTTCCAAAACCTGAATGTGCAATCGAGATGTTTAATTTTTGTAGAAGTCACATGGATTGATGCTAATAGTAGATGCATGCAGAAAAAGTAACAGAATCTTCCAGGAAAAGCCATTTAACAAATAAGGAACTGAAACTAATAGGTACAACAATATTTCACAGTACTTAAAGAGCTCTGATTTTCCACACTGCAGAGGTAATTTAACCGCTAGGAAAATAAATGTGTACTGACTGGCCAAAGTGTTAAATGTTACATATATGCTGGTGTATTCCTGTATTTTTAAAAAAATAAATCTAAATGCTTCATTCCTTCCTCCACAAGAACCTTTAGGGCTATCAAGGAGGATATTACCCACAATTTGCTAAGCAGCCCCAGGACGCAGGGAAAGCCCTTGCAGGTCTAGTGACAGGAGCTATTATCTCAGGTGAGGCTGAGAAGTATTCACACAGAAATGCAATGAGCCTGTGTTATCATGACACGTGAACCTGTTAACTTCTTTTTTTCCCAGTGCTACAGAATCTTATGGCTAAAGCCTATGAGAGATAAAAGGCAGGAGCTGAATATGGATGGAACTGAGTTCCAGTGAATCAAGAACAAGAAACTGCAGCAATTCCTGACAGGAAAAGCAGTGCCTGTGTCATTCCATGTGGCTCTAGTTTTAGGTAGTGTCCAAACAGGGTGGCTCCCACTCTGCTCTGCTGCTCTGTCATTCTGCCCTCCATCCACACTGCACGTGGATTCATGTTTTCCTTTGTGTGGCTGGGGGATGTTAGTAGACTCATGGAATGGTTTGGGTTGGAAAGGACCCTAAAGATCATCTTGATGCACCCCCTGCCATGGGCAGGGACACGTTCCACTATCCCAGGTTGCTCCTCAAGCCCTGTCCAACCCGGCCTTGGACACTTCCAGCAATGGAGCAGCCACAGCTCCTCTGGGCAGCCTGTGCCAGGGCCTCCCCACCCTCACAGGGAGGAATTTCTTCCTAACATCAAGCTCTGAACATCCCTGCTCTGGGATCCTGGCTGCCCTCAGTAAGGTGGGTCAGGCAGGCTAATTCAACAGCAACTGCAGGAATGCCTCACCAGAGGAACACTCCCCCGAATGCCAAGATGTGCTACAAGCAGGGGAAACGTGCAGAAATCCAAGAAGCAGCTCTATATATTTTTATGATGGAAGGCCAGGGCTGACAGCGCTGAGTTAGCCCAAAGCTCAACGAGACCCAAACCCATATACTTTAATTCTTGAAATGAATGTGCTTACTTGGGGCTAGATTCCTGCAAGAAACATTTCCTGTTCTCTAAGTAATAAGTAACAGAAATTGAATACAGGTGTGCTCTGCAGGCTGGCCCTCTCTTGCCCTCTCTTGTTCAGCTCTCAGGGCCACTGAGCAGAGTTGATGCATCTATTCTACAGTATGTTCAAAGTGTCAGTTTTTGCCAAATGCCCAAATAAATTCACTACTGGTAATGGACATTATGTGCTCATGAAACTTTCTAAAAGCTGTATAATTATTTCTACATTTCAGTTCGAAATAGACTCACTAATTTATTCTTCGTGTGCAGATTCTTTGATTTTTTTGCACTTGAACAGCAGAAAACACTTCATATGAAAATAATTCACACAACTAAATTTCTCCCACTTAGGAGTTTGAAAACCTCCAGTCTCTGCTTTGGCTTTGTCTTGTGCAAAACCACTGGCCTCCCTGACATTTAAAAATCTCCTTTAGCACAGCCCTTATCCAAACCCATTTACCTGGGCTCACTGTTCAGCTAAGAGAATGGTAAAAGATAGAAAGCTTTTACCGTTTAAAAAGAAAAACAAGTTGAAAAATATCTTGAAATGCTGCTTTTTATAACACTTTTTCCCCCCATCATTTTAACAACTTTTATTTTAAAATTTTTTCCTGTGTCAAGCCAGCTCTGCAGCCCTGGTGCTTGGGGAACATCACCAGAGACTCTCTTTGCTTCACAGATGCAGCAGCACCTCTGCCTTTAAGTTCAGGAAGCAGATTTTTTTATCCCAGTCTGCTCCAGCTGGACACAACCTGCAATTCTGTGTCCAGTACTGCTATGGCCATGCTGAGACAGCGTAATTCTCACAGGGTTTCCAAATGGCACCCACTGTAATTTATATCGAGCCCTCAGGCTGCGTATTTCAGAGCTGGTATCCAAAAGGAATTCATGCCCTGGCTTAGTCTATTCCATCAACCCTGCATTTTGTCCTAAGGGAAGCTTTCCAAGCTGCTGTTAAAGACAGCATTAATCTGGAGACATTCATTTGGTCTAGCACTTGCTGTGTCCCAACTATGATATCTCCAGAGTTATTATTTTTGTCATGACATTGGGACACTTTTGGAAGAACCTGGAAGAATTTGAGGCCATGTTAAAGGTCAAGCCATGAAAACAGAGACCATTCCATGTCAGCCTTTCCCTATACATATTCTAAATATAAATTGGAAAGGGCTGGGGAGTATGGGACCATGTGTAGCTTCATTTCATGTGCCTAAAAGTCTCCAAGATCCGTCACAAACATGGTTTATAGGGTGGAAGAACACTGAGACAGTACAATAAATGTGCAAAGTGATAACCGTAGAAGCAGCCAACCCTGCTGCTCTGCCATCAGCACCTTCGTGTCACAGTCACCAGGCAGGTGTTGGCACAGCTCAGTGGCATCTCGAGGCAGAGGCTCATTCTGCTGAGGCACCTGAACACCCCTGCTTGCTGGCATGGTCCCTGCTGGGGCTCAGAAGGAAGAGACTTGGCTGCCAAACGTAGGCCGAGAATGGCAATCAGCATATTCGAGCTTCCTGCTTAAAGAGCTTTAAATATTAACTTGGTTCAGCTTGCATCACACCCTTACGGTTATTGCTGGAGAAATTTTAATGTATTTCCAGCAGCAAGCTGGCTCAAGATTGTGCCATGTTTTTCTCAGCAAGTCACAGGCTACTTGTCTGTGTCTGGAAGCAACAGTCACCTGCTCTCATGGACCACCTGGGTACAGGACTTGTACATTTCTTATCAAGAAAGACTGTCTAGATATGAGTGAAAAGTCTGCTTCTCTGCCATTTATCTAAAAAATCAGTACTTGTGGCTCACAACAGCAAACTGTTAAGAGTACCGAGCTTTGTGCTCCTGCTGAGCCAGAGGCTGGGCTGGATGACCACTCCAAAGCAGAATTATTTTATGACTCTGTGATAACTTCAGTGCTCCCAAAAGACAGAAACTGCAGCTACAGGGAAGTACTTCTGATACTGTGTCTTTTACAGCAAAACAATAGATACTGCCTAACTTGACAGACACAGTTTTTTGTTAAAGCTTGAAATCCCAACATTTGTACAGTTCCTGTAGGCACTCCAGCCAGTCATCCCTTGATATCAGCTCATGGAAAGGAGAAAGCCTGGATCCTTCTGCACTGAGAGTGGGTGCACAAATCAAAACACCTGTGCTTGTTGTGACAGCTTGTCAGAGGCGAACTAAACTCTGCATGCAAACTTTGTTATTTGAAATGAAGTCAGACAACTAACAGTGAATTACAGCTGGGAAAGTTACATTTTCTGAAACAAAATACCATCTATTGTTCCTATAGATCACACAGTGCGAGTTAAACTCATGATAACACAACAAAAGGGAAGGGACCCATCAGGATCATCGAGTCCAACTCCTGGCCCTTCACAGGATGCCTCAGGAATCACATCACGTGCCTGAGAGCATTCCATTGGGGCGAGATCTGAAAACAGAGCACAGGTACGTTGCAAGACTGTTTGTAGAAATTGGTTTCTTTTCAGATCTCCTTTAGCTGTTTCTTCTCCTAAATTTAAAAAAAAATCCACACCATTTATGCTGTGCTTCCAATATTTAACACAGTGGGTATCAGTTTTCAGCTGCTGGTGTGGTAACACAGGGCTAACTCTAATGGCTCTGAAAAGCTCCTGAGAGTGGCTGCAGGTTGTCCCAGGAAATCCCGACCTGCCAAGGCAGTGGTTGTTATTTCCTTGTTCAGTTCACCTTGTGCTGACTCCAACAAAGCCAACAGTGCATCACCAAAGCCCAAAATGGGTTTCTGTTGTATAATGTGTAAGAGCCTCCAACAGCTCTGGAAATACAGAGCTCAAAGTCTTTACACATATTTCAGACTACCTTACAGAAAAAGGCTAGGACAGACTGGCTGCATTAGCACAAAAACCAAAGCCCTATTTTTCTCTCTTTAATGGCTTTTACAAGTTATTTTAATTTTAAATACAAGCTCACATTGGGTTGTTTTTTTTTTCATTTTCTGATATTTGTGCTCAACCACCCAACCACCCTGTCTGGGCGCCACATTTTGTCATATTTACTTTCCACATAGGTGATGGCATAGAAAACTGAAACTAAGCGAAACATTTCAATTTCACCCCCAGACCCTACCTGCATTTTTCCTATGCACATCTTGCCCCAGGACAGTACTGCAGGAAGGGGTGGAGCCTTTGAGTATGTTTTTTCCCTCAGCCCAAAACCTCCCCAGGAGTGTTCACAGGCGTGGGCACCAAAGCAGCCTGTGAGGCCTCTGACAAAACCCTGCAGGGTCCGCGGGTCCCTTTGGTGCTGCACAGAGCTGAACACGAGGTACTCAAACTGATAGGAACAGCCAGATGTAACGTGAGGAGAAAGGTTTTCCCCACAAATATTAATGAAGTTGTCACTTACAAGTTCTTCACATCAATGATTCCTCGAAAGGCCTTTCTAGGGATTCCTTTTATCTGGTTTTCGCTCAGGTCTCTGAATAAGAGAACAGAAAAAAAAAATACATTGTGTTAACAAAGAGAACACATTTCTCAAATCTGCATGAGCTAATGGTACAGCCACGTGCTTGGAAAAGTTGATGCTTCTGGATTTTATACACCACACAGTGTTTTCAATTTTGTTTTTCTTCTCTAGAGGTCTGTGGAATGAGCTGAAATGACTCTCCAACCAAAACCACCAGAATTCCTGATACAAATGACAGAACTTTGAGAAAACATCACTCAAATGTGATCGTGACACTGGCACAATGCCATGATTCACTGTCAGAGTACCTGCAGCCAAATCTTATGCATTGGAATTGCAACCCTGTAGTGTAAACGTAATTTTCTCAGCATGCTTCTGTTTGTTTATCGACTGCAAAAATACTTGGCTACCCCTGCTCAGATTACAGCTTCTTATTTGAAATTAATATTTAGAAAAAACATGACAATCATTCTCTTGTGAGCTTTTTAAATTTATATTGAAAAGATCTTAATCTACTGCATTAAAATCCCACTGCATTGTGTACCAATGGGAAAAACAGAATTTTTAACCTTGTTTAAAAACAAACAACAAAAAACCCTAAACAACCAACAGCAATTCAAAAAGTCTTTCTAGTACTTAAAGCACAATAAAAAATGGTTTGATCTGCATTGTGAGTGCAGGTTATGTTTTCCTGTTACCCAGCTTGCGTTCAGGTGCTTTTTCCCTCGATGAACTATAAATAGTTCCAGATTCGCAGCCCTCTACCAGTGCAAGGAGGCAGGAAGGAGGGCATCAGGGATGGGATGGACACGAAACCAGAAAGCTGGAATGTTTTTCAAGCTAAGGAAAAACAGCATTCACCCTGGTTTTCCTGCTGGTGCCCTGTCAGCACAGAGAAGAGGGAGAGGTTTCAGTCTGGTTCAGGGGACAAAGGGTGGGACAAGAGAGTAATGGAAGAAGAGGAAAGGAAGGCAGAGGAGTGGGAAAGAAGAATGTAAGAAATAAGCAAATGGAGGAAAGGGAAGGCACAGCGATGATAAAAGGACAAGAAAGGTGGTCCTGCAGAGAATTGCAGAGGGCATTGTTTGGGGTGACCGTGTCCCCAGGGCTCTGCCCCATTTTCAGAAAGAAACTCTGCCTCTCTAATGATGATTAGGAGGGGCTGGCAGCCTTCTGTACTCACCCCCAGACACCCTCTTCTGTAAGTACATTTAGTGTTCAGCAAGCTCCTTTCTAGCCTCCACCAAATTGGTTTTATCAAATGAGAGGCCAGAAACCAGAGCCTGTCACAAAAGCCCACATTGACATTGCAGGTCAAGACGTGTCACGCAGGGCTTTCTTCTGCTTTCCATCAGGCAGATAAGAAAAAAGGGGACTATGTCCTTGTCATGAGACTAATTCAATTTATACCAGTCATGCAGTCTACACCAAATTCTCAAAGTAGCCACAATTGTCCATTCAGACTATCACAAACAAAAATGTGCTGCTGGATACAAGTCTCTTTTTCAAGTCAGATTAAAATTCTTTGTGACCTTCACAATTTGTTTAACACTGATCCACACTCTGACCCCTCCTTCACCTCCCCTTTATTTTGCCAGCAACAAAATATTAGTTCTTTAAAGACAGACCTTCAACCTAGACAAATGACCAGGCAACCCGGACAGAGGAGAGACAAAGTAAAGGGTATTTCAGACGCAGACGGAGGAAGTCTTAAGCTGTCACTTTGGTGTGACAGTGAGGCACAGCAGAGCTATGGTAAAAGTGTGACAAAATGGCTTAGCAAGGCAAAAATTAGTAAGATCTGAAAGGAAGACACAGGCAAAGCAGAACAAAAAAGGGCTTGAAAAAGTAGAATTGTGTGGTCAAATAAAACCACGCTAAATCCACCCTCTCAAGTTGCATTTGTCTGGTATTTTATTGTGCATTTCAAACCATGTATAAAAGTAAACCAGGTTTTCAAGTGATATTTCGTAGTGTTGTTGTGTTCTACAAGGGCTAATTTATATATTAGATCTCTGCTTTGTCTTTATGCTCAACTCTTAACCCGCAGCCAGGCAAAACCAGGGGACTGTAGGAAGTTCACCTGTTTTCTATGAAAACCTTCTTGTAAAGTGCATTATTTTTATTCTCTATTAGGCACTCTCCTCTAGGTAACAGTACTGCCTCTTTCAATCTCCCGGATCGTAGACTGATTCCATAAATCTCTCTAGTGGGCTGAAGAGCTGACAGTCTGCGTGGCATTAGTGACACAGCATGGAAGACAATCCACCAACATTTCTTTTTCTGTAACTATCTTCTCACAATTACAATCATCCTGTTTCAAGATGGTCAGGAGGAGAGTTTCTCTCTGCTTCCTGACATTGTGCCAAACTTTTGTTAAATATCTTTCATAAGCAAGCAAACCCCAACCAGGCTCAGCCTGTACACTTCACAAAATTTTCTCTGAGGGAGCAGAAGGCTGTAACACAAAACTTGTCTACTCAGTTTATCTTGAAGTTCCAGCTTTTTATTCCCTAGTTCTCATAGCAGACATAATGGAAAGCTTACAGCAATAGTATGTAAAATAAATATGAGTTATTAATAGTAACTGTAGAAAGCCAGATACATTAATGTGAGGCCAAAACAAAATCCTTAAAAGCACATAGAAAAATACTGCAGTATTCAAGAAAAAGTAAACACCAAATCTGAAAAAAAAAGGGTGATGATTACTAATAGATTTCCTGTTTCTTAGACAGAAGTTTCAAGCCCCCTATTTCTGTAATGGAAGGCAAGTCCAATGCCTGGGTGCACGATGTATCTTTAACAGGAAATCTGAAAAATTCCAGACTTAGGGAATAATAGACTTCCAAAAATCCTCATCCTAAGAGGCAGCGTTAGCGAGCTGAAATCACTTGACCTGAGGACAAACTACAATGTGTCAGTCCATCAGCAGCACCCTCCTTGCATGAGTTCCTCTGTGGAGAAAGCACCCAACACACCCAAAACACACTCCTCTGCATCCTGATCAAACAGGTGTGTTGAGCTAAGCAAACGTTTCTAGATAAATGATCTTTGCTGTTTTGGTAAATGCAGGCAAGTCCTGTGCAGGTTCACCTGGCACACAGCTTTGCAGCAGTGCCCAGGGCCCACCCTCGCCGCAGCCAGCCCAGCTCGGGGCAGTGCAGAGACCCCCGGCCCCTGCCTGGGTCCTGTGTGATGGGAGCAGCCTGGGCAGGGGGCACATCCCAGAGGAGCTCGAGGAGAGCACGGCAGCGCTCAACCAACGGCTTCCGCAGCAAACAACCCCCAAAGGCTACAGCATCCTCACTGCTGAGCTGGGGGAACGGAGCCACAGAGGTGGTACAGAACCCAGAGTGCCACTTTGCACAGGGGAGAGAGGCAGGAGCTGACAGAACCCAGCAGCCGAGGCTCGCATGCCCTCACAGCACGGCACACTGCTCAGTCCAACCCAGACTCCAGCAGCAGTTGGCACAAGCCAACACCTTTCTTAGTTTTTATTTTAATTTAGCTAAAATGCTTTGGACACAGATGAACTCCCTCTGCAAGCCTAATATTGTTTTCCTGATCTTCAAATGTGAATTGCAAGTGCCTTACTGATAAAAGGATTGGAAAGGGAAAAAAAACCCATCCAAAAGTGCTGACGTTTCCTAAGTGCCTCTGCAGTCTTTGCCGTAGTGCTGGTTTTGGCTTTCTGCTTTAACGCTGCCTATTGCATCCTAAGTGGAAATTCAACTATCTAACCGAGCAATAGAATACATTAAGAATTTTTTTATTATTATTTTGCCAGTAAAAGAACATAAATCACTTAATTGGAACACAGACCGTACGAACATCCCTAGAATTAATCTTCATTTGAACTACAGATCTAAAACATTAAAACAACTGCTTAAATACAACTTGCAAAGTTACAAAGATACTGAAAATAACATATTCTATGAAAACGAAAAAATCAGCAGTGATGGCAGTATGCTTAGGTTTTCTCCCTTTTCAAACACAAACAAAAAACCCCACCCTTTGAGGATTTACCAGTTATTTTGAAAACCTTTTTTAACACACAGATTTTAAAATTTAAAAAGACTGTTTTTACACAACTGCCTGAATAACAGCTTGATTAAGAAGTATTTAATGTGGTTGAACACTAATCTTTAATTATTTCTCCCACTCAAATGGGCTGAGAGATCACCATGCAGTGTTATCCAATAAAGAACTCAGTTTGCCTTTAACGTCTGAAGAGTTTAATACAAAGACTTAAAGAACGAGTCACCCAGAGCAAATTCTTCACAGCCAAACATGTATTTTTCCCAGTATGTTACTGTATGTTGATTCCATAGTAAAACTGCAAACTCACAGGGTTAACCATTAACCCATAGAACCAATGGTTTAGCTAAAATGAAGCAAAAATCCAGCCTAACAAACCTGATCCTTTCTTCAGGAGCCTTTCAGCTTATCCACAATTCAGCTGCTCCCTGAAATAAGTCAGGGGAGCTCACACACAGCTCTCTGTAGCAGCTGATGCAAAACCATAAAACATCAGTTGCTCTGACTGGATGTGGGACTTGGGAGTGCAAAATAAGATCGTTTCCTATCCTCTCTTCTTGCCACAATAATACTGGAAAGTTAATGTTCACCTGCTTTGCAAAATAAAACTAATGAAAGGTATGACTCCTGATTTTAACAAAGTGCCAGCTGCCACACCAGTGTCAAGAAATTAGCACTGTGCCCACCAGCTTTGCTCTGGCTACAGAATGTGCAGCTGAGAGAAATGAGAATTTGTTCATTCCTGCTGGCAGCTTGTTTACATTCTTTTAGAAATTAGGATTTCTGGGTTTAAAACATTTCAGTCCAATGCACTGATCAAAATTAAATAAAATGTTCCTGAGGTTTTGTGCACTTTAAAGATTAGGGACTATTCTTCAATCTAACTTTTCTTTACAAGTGGACTAAAACTAGACTGAACTGCTCTGCTAGAGGTCACATACTCAACACAATCTGGTCACTGCAATTTGTCTCATTAGAATTAGTTTAAATTTGTACAACATGTTACACATAAACTCTATCCTACAATGTTTTCCTGAATTAAACAACACAATTAAGGAGTTAAAGAGTAACAGATGGGGAAAATTAGAGAGTATAATCCAAAGATAATAGGTATCTCTAAGTAACATGTAATAAAAGATAAGCAAGTCAGTGAAGTGAGGAATGATACAAGTCAGCTTTTTCATAGAACAAACGTTAAGGGAAGATAACTCCTACAGTCAGAGAAGAGACAGGGCAAGAGGACCAATGCTATCTAGAGGAAGAGTCTGTGAGAGAAAAAGAGGTAGAAAGACCAAGGAAATCTGTAGGGAAGAAAAGAAGTTTTCTAAATTGTACCTGTAACAATTCCAACACATAATATTGTGCAGATATGATGTCTTTTTAACTAAAGGCTTGACATCCCCAAGGAAGCCTTTTGTCTCTCAGAGTTTCTGTTACAATCCACAACAACTTTCGATGCCTCAAACCTTGCTTAAAACCTCAAGCATGGCAAAACCCAGATCATCCCAGCAGCAGCAGAACGGCTGCAGCTCAGATGCCCTTGAATTGCTGCAGTTCCTTGGTGCTGTGTCCCAGTGATGGGGGCAGTGGGACAGTTCAGGACTCCCAGGGCAGTGCAGGAGGATGCTGGCCTGGCTCCACGAGCCTGTGCTTCCAGAGGCTGAGCCAAGGGCGTGAGGACCATGCCCAAGGGGTGTAAGAAATGGATCCGAGTCACTTGCACAGGAAATGTGTCTGGAGGTCCAAACACCAGCACACACAAGCGCAGGGATGCAGATCTAGAGAAATCAGATCAAACCAGACTCTGCAAATATGTCCCACTGTGTTTTTTAAAATGCCTTTGTATCACATGAGGCTAGCATTCAGTTTACAGCAAGGAATAAAAGGATTTTTCCTGCTCTGCCAAATTCATGTGGCAGCTTTTTAATTTTTTTAAAATTAAAACTAATATTTAGCATTTTCAACAACTAAATATTATTCTTACCAAGGATCTATTATCCTAGTATTTCCAAAACTGTTCCATATTAGAGTTTTTCCTGTTCTACAGATAGATTAAAAAAATAACTAAATTAACTGCTAAAGACAATTCAGAAACTTGTAACCTTGTAAATATGCAAGATAAATTCAAGATATTTATCATCTTCCAGGTGGGAAATGCATTGCTCAAATCAGCTTCCTCCAACAGTAATTAGAACAAGCTGTGGCAAGTCTGACACTCTCATCAGCACCTGTATCCTCAGGAGAGCGTCGTGCCCTCGGTGCAGGAATGGCTTCTCCCTCTCAGCAGGGTCAGTGTACAAATGGTATTTACTGTAAAGCAGCACTTGTAGCTCTCTGTCTAAAGGAAAAATGGGAAAGTGTTGTTGCTGATGGGCTACAAGGCAAGAGCTTAACAACAGCAGTGTTGTAAAGCATTACTCTGTGGAAACTTGGCATCACTGCTGATTTTCTAAAAGGAAAAAAATTCTTCCTCCTACTACTGCACTAAAAGTAAAGAGGGTGACAAGCATCTGAGTTCTGCAAAGCAAGAGCAGGTCCTGCAGATGTTGTGCACCCTGAACAAGGTGACTGTGTTTTTACTAAATACAATACAGCTGGCTCTCAATTCGTGCTCTGCGAGTCTGTAGGGGAAACTCCGGTTTGGTTTGGTTTTGTTTGTTTTGAGGAGGGAATTTAGCTCAAAAATTCCAATTAGACCAGTCCTCACTGCTTTCACACAGTCACGCACTGCTGCACAAGCACTACTGCTAAGCCTCCAGAAGATAAACACCACGATTCTCTGTTGATGCAGTTGTACTGTGAAGTGATAGATGTTAACTCCGTACTTCTGTATTTCAGCACTTCCCCAAAGCCCCATGCAGCCTAATTANTTCCTGAGGTTTTGTGCACTTTAAAGATTAGGGACTATTCTTCAATCTAACTTTTCTTTACAAGTGGACTAAAACTAGACTGAACTGCTCTGCTAGAGGTCACATACTCAACACAATCTGGTCACTGCAATTTGTCTCATTAGAATTAGTTTAAATTTGTACAACATGTTACACATAAACTCTATCCTACAATGTTTTCCTGAATTAAACAACACAATTAAGGAGTTAAAGAGTAACAGATGGGGAAAATTAGAGAGTATAATCCAAAGATAATAGGTATCTCTAAGTAACATGTAATAAAAGATAAGCAAGTCAGTGAAGTGAGGAATGATACAAGTCAGGTTTTTCATAGAACAAACGTTGAGGGAAGATAACTCCTACAGTCAGAGAAGAGACAGGGCAAGAGGACCAATGCTATCTAGAGGAAGAGTCTGCAAGAGAAAAAGAGGTAGAAAGACCAAGCAAATCTGTAGGAAAGAAAAGGAGTTTTCTGAATCGTATCTGTAACAATTCCAGTACAGAATATTGTGCAGACATGATGTCTTTTTCTTTTAACTAAAGGCTCGACATCCCTAAGGAAGCTTTTTGTCTCTCAGAGTTTCTGTTACAATCCACAACTTTCAATGCCTCAAACCTTGCTTAAAACCTCAAGCATGGCAAAACCCAGATCATCCCAGCAGCAGCAGAACGGCTGCAGCTCAGATGCCCTTGAATTGCTGCAGTTCCTTGGTGCTGTGTCCCAGTGATGGGGGCAGTGGGACAGTTCAGGACTCCCAGGGCAGTGCAGGAGGATGCTGGCCTGGCTCCACGAGCCTGTGCTTCCAGAGGCTGAGCCAAGGGCGTGAGGACCATGCCCAAGGGGTGTAAGAACTGGATCTGAGTCACTTGTACAGGAAATGTGTCAGGCGGTCCAAACACCAGCACACACAAGCGCAGGGATGCAGATCTAGAGAAATCAGATCAAACCAGACTCTGCAAATATGTCCCACTGTGTTTTTTAAAATGCCTTTGTATCACATGAGGCTAGCATTCAGTTTACAGCAAGGAATAAAAGGATTTTTCCTGCTCTGCCAAATTCATGTGGCAGCTTTTTAATTTTTTTAAAATTAAAACTAATATTTAGCATTTTCAACAACTAAATATTATTCTTACCTAGGATCTATTATCCTAGTATTTCCAAAACTGTTCCATATTAGAGTTTTTCCTGTTCTACAGATAGATTAAAAAAATAACTAAATTAACTGCTAAAGACAATTCAGAAACTTGTAACCTTGTAAATATGCAAGATAAATTCAAGATATTTATCATCTTCCAGGTGGGAAATGCATTGCTCAAATCAGCTTCCTCCAACAGTAATTAGAACAAGCTGTGGCAAGTCTGACACTCTCATCAGCACCTGTATCCTCAGGAGAGCGTCGTGCCCTCGGTGCAGGAATGGCTTCTCCCTCTCAGCAGGGTCAGTGTACAAATGGTATTTACTGTAAAGCAGCACTTGTAGCTCTCTGTCTAAAGGAAAAATGGGAAAGTGTTGTTGCTGATGGGCTACAAGGCAAGAGCTTAACAACAGCAGTGTTGTAAAGCATTACTCTGTGGAAACTTGGCATCACTGCTGATTTTCTCAAAGGAAAAAAATTCTTCCTCCTACTACTGCACTAAAAGTAAAGAGGGTGACAAGCATCTGAGTTCTGCAAAGCAAGAGCAGGTCCTGCAGATGTTGTGCACCCTGAACAAGGTGACTGTGTTTTTACTAAATACAATACAGCTGGCTCTCAATTCGTGCTCTGCGAGTCTGTAGGGGAAACTCCGGTTTGGTTTGGTTTTGTTTGTTTTGAGGAGGGAATTTAGCTCAAAAATTCCAATTAGACCAGTCCTCACTGCTTTCACACAGTCACGCACTGCTGCACAAGCACTACTGCTAAGCCTCCAGAAGATAAACACCACGATTCTCTGTTGATGCAGTTGTACTGTGAAGTGATAGATGTTAACTCCGTACTTCTGTATTTCAGCACTTCCCCAAAGCCCCATGCAGCCTAATTAACCCCAGCCACACACACCTTCATTCTGGAGAACAGGACACTGAGCAGAGCCAGAGCTTAAAGATTTGGGAGGGGTGTTCACTCAGGAATCAAGGAGGAAGAAGATCTCAGCAGAAGATGGTCATTTTATCATCATCTTCCATCTTCTCAAAAGACAATTTAAAACCATCTGTCATTAAAGATCCTTCAAGGGATCCAACCTGCGTGGACTTGCGCAGTTTCATGACTTCTGTCCTGACACAACCACAGGGATCACACAGCACATGCTGAAGTCTTTTTAAATGTTTAAAAGAACAGAGAATACACATTTGTGATTACTTAATTCTTCATTAGAGATTTTTAAAGTTCGTGGTTGCTTAAAAAAAACAAAACAAAATAATAAAAACCCCAACCCCCACCTTATTTCACTGAGACACAGCACGACATTTGTCTGTTGATACACCCAACAAAAGCAGAAAAAAATTAAATCCATCAGAATATCTCTAAGACGATTTGTAAATATTTTTATATAATTTTAAATGAACTGTAAAATTAATCAGTGCCAATGTCCAATCAAAGGCAACATTTGTCTTTTTGACTTTTACACGTCTCACTCCTCCTGCCACTTCCAAAATGCCGAGAAAAGAATGATCAGACAGCATTTAGGAGACTCTTATTTTAAAACCACCCATCTTGAGACTGATCGTGAGCTTTCATTTTAGAAAGCAGCATCTGTTTTGTCTTTTGGAACATACACACAAAAGTAAAATCTTTCCTCAAAGTATTTACACTCAGCTTTGGATATGTCAGGAAGTAGGAACTGGAAAGTAACATTCAGTGGACTCAGAGGAAACCCTTGAAGAGAAGCAGCCCACTAGAAATAGGATGGGGCTCCTGACTAATAAATGACAATAAGATGTCTTTGTTAGTAGTATTTAATGCAGGGTTTTAGTGGTTTAGAAAATCTCATCAATATAATTAATCCTTCCTTTTGACTGAGGGGACAAAGGCACACAATGAGAGGCAGTGTGTGACCAGAGCAAGGTGCTCCAGCGAGTGAGGGAAGAGACAAAACAACCCTTCCTGGTCAGTCCCAGAGCAGGAATTCCACTTTGTGCAATTTATCCAGAGAGCCTTCCCGCATGTGGTGAGGGTGTTCTGCCAGCAGAGACACAGCGTGCACAGCTCTGACACTGAACTGAGACAGATCCATTTTGATAGAAAACCCTTTTCTCTGGAATTCTCCAGCACCACTGAACCTCTGGATGGCTGACAGAACAAAGGCTCCCAGGGCGATGGTGCTCCCACGCAAGCCCAACTCCTCCAACTGCGCCGCAAGTGAGATTACAGCAGATTACAGTGATTTAGTAGGGACACCTCACACCTCAGAGGGGCAGGAGTGAAGCGCTGACATCAGTGAAAAGAAATCGTTCTCTCCATCATTTTCTATTTTTGTAAATATTTTCTTGCTGCAAAAGCAATGTGAATTCAAAAAACTCTTTCACCACTTATTAATGTTAATACTTTCTAAAATAGAAATGCAGTTATATGGGAGGTATTGTTATTTTATGCTAATTTTAAGAAGCACTGGTTTTATACTGCTGACCTGTTTTGTGGTTTATACTTTTGTCTGTTGAGCTCTACTGGAAGGAAATCCTATGCATTTGCAAATTCTAAATATCAGGGGGCAATATCACCCTCCTCTGATCTCCCCAGAGGGAGGAGCTTCCAGAGCCTTGCCTGACCTCTAAGCAAAAAGATATTTGCAGATTATTGGTTATATATTTTTTAATTATGATTAGTTTTTATTTTAGAAGATAAACATGTGAAATCATAAATTATAAAACATATACTGTGTTTAGGTAACTGATGAACATCTGGAGCAAGACTGTTTTGACTGATTTGTCTTAACCTAAATCTGCCTTTGTTAACGATGAATATTTTTATATTAAATAATTTTTTGCACCTTACTGATATATTAAAAAAAATTACATCCCCTGCCAGTTAATATTTTTGTGTACCTAATCATCACATTGTAGAATGAAAACAATAATCATAATAGTTATTTAATTCAGGCTGGGATCCTGTACTTTAGCCAAGAAAATAAGATTTTTCCTGGAATTAAGTAGTAATTATGTGTGTAAAGATCTAGGTTTTATTTTTTACAAAGTTCGCCTGAAAGAGGCCAATGATAGAATTTGTTTGTATGATCACTGTAGACATTCCTGCAGCTATATAAAAAGTAATAAAAATGATAGAGAATCCATGGATAGTAAAACCAAATACCATTTGTTCCAGTGAGGCATAAGTGAGTTACAAAGTATTTGAATGCACTGCAGTGAGAAAAACACCACTCTGTTTCTAGCTCAGGCCCAGTTATCAGAGGGCTTGTATTCTGTTCTGTGGTAAAAAGTGCACCTGTGCAAGAGGGGCACGCTGGTACTTGAGCTGTAATCGAAGTTTTAAAAATAAATTACAATACTGGACCAGCAATATCCATTGCACTGATATTCAGCAGACTGCAGGAACAGGTAGTGAAGCCCTGGACAATGGACAGAGGAGTTCCATGCACCTTTTCCCTTCTTTCTTTTATAATATTTTAGCTTCTCTTTTTCTTCCACAGCTTCACTTTTCTGTATCTTCCCTGATACGGATCCTTTAGCCCCGAGAGTCCCCGTGAAACGCTGCAGATGTAAGAAGATGCACTTCAGACTGCTTTGGAGCCATAATTCACTTTTCTGTGTGGATGTGACATCTAGATTTATTAGACCAAGATGCAATACCACAAAGTGGTTCACTCCAGTGGGGATATTCATGCAAGATGCAACTGTTTAAGCAATAGCAGCTCTCTGTTTTATGGGAGGATCCACAAACCCAGCAGCTATTCAGGGACTCCAGGGCAGGTCGTCCTGACCACTACAGCTGCATGATACCTCTACAAACTTCATTCTCCTACTTTATCCACACCAAAACGAGATTCACTGGAACATAACCCAATACTTTCTTCTTTGTCAATGACTATTCACGCAGATAAAACATCTTCAAGGATCCCACTCCATGCATAGCACTCAATAATGCTATGCTTTAGAAAAAGGCATTTAAATAGAATGTAGGTGTTTTAAGTAGAGAAAATAAAACTAAAGTATACTAGTAGAACAAACAGGCTAACATGACACAGATCTAAACCAAAACTAGCTTTCAGCTAAAGTGCACATAAAATGGTGAATTCTTCCAAAAGAGAAGTTAAACTTGAAATCATTCTGCTCAGCTTACTGAGGGTTTTATTCGAACGTTTCAGTAAATCAACTACCAAGGACCTAAACCTTTCTAGAAAACTCGTCTAAAATTGAGACAATTCACAAGAATTAAGAGTGTTCCCAGGACTTCATTGCCATTTACAAACCAGCCTGGCCTGAACAAGTTACAAGCTGATTTAAGTCCCTTGAATTCAGCCAAACACTGTGTAATGAAACCCTCCAGATTCTACTTTGAAAACAGACTCATTTTTTTATCCTCAAACACCCAGAAACACCCATAGGGAGACTTGGGTGTGCGTGAATGGTTTACAGCAACTCTCAAGGATGCTTGTGGCGTTTTTTGAGCTTTATTCCCGAAGATGACGAGGGAGCAAGGGCACTCCTCTGATTCATCAGCCGCTGCCTCGTTCCACAGATCCACACAAACGTTCATTTGCATAAAGCCACTTCCAGAAATGAACTCGGCTCTCCTCTGACTCCCTGTCAAGCATCTTGCTGAATTTCAGACTGACAGTGTCAGCTCACAAAACTGAATTAAATGTAAAAGAGCTGACCAGGGAGAAGGAGGAACGGCTCCCGCACAACAGACTCAAAGGAAAGCAATGAGATGTGTCCACACATTGCTGTTTCATTGTTGAGGCACTCTCGAATCAAAGAACATCAAATTCCAGAGTGATTTGATTTTGTCCCTGCTGGGAATGATGATGATTTTCTCCAAAGATCACTACAGTTATGTGAGTCTCCAGGAGAAAATATGCCCAACAGTAAAACTTGACTTACTACCCCAAAAGTTTTTTTCAACTTATGACACCTCCTTAGCAAGCTTTTAAAAAAATAATTAGCTAAAGGGGTGTCATGTGTCAGATGACAAAAATAGTCTTATCTTATCTAAAAAGGAAATTTAACTTCATTATAAGACTTGGAAAGTTTACATCCTGATATTATTCACATCATTACTTCCAGATGTCATGCAGAAAACCAACAATCAAGAGACACAAACTAAGAGTCAGTCAAAAAATGTACAAGAATTTCTGCATCCCAGTTCCATACACAAAGGTTTTTGTTTGGTTCCAGAAAGGAATTCATTGTGGAACCTGTTTTTATCCCAGCTCAGATGCAATCACTCTTCCTTTCTTTGAACATTGAATTTGTGGAAAGACAACTCAAAGTACCAGGGAACTGTGGCTAACACAGAAAGTGGTTTTCTAGCTAAACCTATCCCACCCTCTTAAATTTATACAATTACTGGATAGATTATATACAACTATAACACATATGGTTCCAATGCTCTTTCTAGCTTGCTCTCTTTGTTCAGTCTTTCTGAATCATAGAATGATGAAAAAGGAAAAAGGCAAAAAAAATTACTAAATGTTAGGGTTGGGATGCATTACCAACACTTTACCAAAGACAATAATGGAACAGAAGTAGGTTTAAATATATTAAATATGTTCAACTTTCAGATGTAACCTACACGTGCTTTAGTTAGTAATATTAAATAAGAGCCCAAGTTTATTTCTTCACGTATGAAGCATACTTGGAAGTATTAAACACACCATATATGTGTCTTCTTCAGAAGGTTCTACATTATTACAAGAACAGAATCTAAACCAAGTATTTTCAGTAAATGCTGAACTGGAAGACAATTCACTCTAAGACAAAGGAGATTATTCCTTCAGCTTTTCCCTAGTGCCTGGTAATTAGAAGCATTTTAACCATGTCAAAATCACACATCACAGGACAATGTCAATGTCCTCTTCCTGCAATAGCCCAGAAGTACTACTGATTATTTTAATAAATTCTGTACATTATTCCATATGCTACCTCCCTGTGGCTTTACATGCTGGTTTTGTCACTTCCCATGGCAGATAGTGTCTGTCACAGAGAAGTCAGCGAAGAATGATCTCACTGAAATCTTCCCCTCAGCTCCTGACCCCAGGTTATGGTCATGGGATACTCAGCAGTCACTGCAGGCTCAGCAAGGACCAGAGCCCAGCCCACACATCTGAGATTTCAAAGAGGAGAGAAAGCCCAAATGAACATGTTCTAACTCCCTCAGCTGCAGCTCAGCTCCTTTAAACCAGCTCTGAGAGGTGTGAGAGCAGAGCAGGAAGGAGCCTGTGCCCATGAGTGCAGCAGGAGTGCAGGAACTGAGGGCTCTGGCACACAACCACTGCTGCTGCACCAGAGGTATCAGAGCTTTAAGCACTGTCATGGTGTTCCTGGCTAAAGAGATGGAAGCAAATTTACATAGAACAAGTTCTAAACTGACTGAATAAACTATTAATAATGAATTAAGATTTTCTTGGCCTTTCAAGCATCTTCTTTGGCTATCAAAGTAAGGCATTCATTAAAGCTGCAGGATTAAAAAGCACATTTTTCACTTTACTGTACTGAAACTTAAAAATGTAGATAAAAGATAGGATGAAGTGGAATCTGTGGATTGCAACAGTACCTGAGGGACCTTGCTTCCTTCAAAGACCATCTGCATGTTATAGAAATAGCACCAGTGCCACAGGGACAGCAGCGTTTGCTTGTCAGAGCACAATAGTGACATGAATCTCTGACTGAGACTTGTGAATGCATTTCTAACAGGGGTAGGTTTCCATGGTGGTCAAAAGCCACCCACTCATGTAGAAATCTCCCTCCCAGCTCTCTCTGTGGGGACAGAGCCCACGGGGATGGCTGCTGGAAAAGGCTGAAGGACAGTCGTGCTTTGGGCTGAATGCAATGCACCAGAACAAGCCATGCTCACGAGTGGCCAACCCATTTTAAGGGTAGTTTTTAAAATGTCTTTGTAGGGCATCTATGACTCTTCACCACCACTCATAAACCCTAACCCAGCAAGTTTCTCACACGTGCTCCTTCTCTAGCAATGCTGGAATAGTTCAGGCAACTGGAAAAACACCCACTTGACTGTGTTCAGTCCTAAACCAGAAGAAAGGATTTCCGATATGTTTGTAGGAATGAAGTCACAGAAGCCAAACAGACCCAAGGTTTTTTTGTTTGCTGTTTTTTCTCTGACTTGATAAACAAATCCTGCCCAGGACGCTCAGGAGCTTCCTGCCCTGGGGGTTTCTGACACTCCAACACTGCAAGCATCTTTGCTAAGGTAGCATAAAATTTCAGAGCACACAGTTAATGTTCAAATGGCAGAGTATATTGATTCTCTGCCCATCCCCTAGTATCTTAAGTTTACCCAGAAGACTATTTTATTTAATTAACTTGGTGCTTTATTAATATAAATATTCCACTATTGATCATAAGAGAAGCTGACGCATGTTTGAGTCAGACATACATCAGATCCATTTAATGGAGCTCCACTTAGAAGAGTAGTTGGCTCTAAATCAAGGTAAATGGCAGCAAGTGCTCCTTTGGGATGACAGGGCTTAGCTGAATCTATAACATTTTTACGGAGCTAGTTTTCTTAAAAGCAGAAAACGTATGGAAATTAGATATGAAAATGGTCTCTCCTTGCACGTATCAATTAAGCATGTCAATACCTTAATTAAATTGCTCAACTTAATGAGATTTATACCAATGAATATGTTTTATAGTTATAATAGCTTTTTTGGCTACTGTTCAAGATGTCAAATAAATTGTGAAAAGAGGATTAAAAAAAGTAGTAATTGACATTCTGAACTGAAGCCAGTATTTTTTCTCCTCATTTTTTCCCTTCATTCATGTGATTTTGGAGAATGTATAAATAAAGTAATGAACCCTGTAATAGCTTTGCTTTTAAAAATGTCTTTCTTTTCCAGTTCCAATCCTTCTTATCAAGTTCTCTAAGTAGCACACCATTTGAATTAAGAAGCACTTCAACCTAAATGATTATAGGGCTTTTTCCCCTTTGAAGCTCACTACGATGCCTCTCCTCCAAGCTAAAACAAAGAAAAACTCTTCTCTCCAGCCATGCAGTTACCACAAAGACTTCTCTGTCAGACTAGGGCAGCCTAAATGCCTCGAAGCACAAGGATCTTACACCACAAGCAATGGGGACTTCTATTCCCATCCTGGACTGGTTCCAATTTTTTATCCACCATCACTGGGGTAAAAAAAAGCATTGGATGCTGCATTTCCTGGCATAATTCCTGGCTCCATCCTAAATGTTCTCTGCAACCTTGACAAAGCCATCAGCTGTGTCAGTGACTCAGTTCTACAGTAAATGAGTTGGACTCTGGTGAGCCTTGTGGGTCCCTTCCAGCTCAGGATATCCTAAGACAAGGAAAAAGTGCCTTTATAGGTGAGAAATGCCTGACTTTCCTGTAAAAATGACTGTATCTTCTCAAGTGAGAAGTGTTGCAAAAGGGCCTTCTCTGCAATTGTTACAAACCCCCCCCAGCAGGACTGCAGGTGATGAGACAACACAAAGCTCCTTTGCTCTGCCAAAAACAAACCAAGGAGAAAGTTCTGTTCACATGTGATCCTCTCAATCACTGCCTGGTCACAAATACAGAAAAATCGAAGATAACAAAAACCATCCCAGGAGAACTTCAAGTACAAAACCTCTAAGTAAAACAAGAGCATCTACTGTTCCTTCACCTTTCCTCTCAGCTGAACAATCTATTGAATTTTATTAGAAAAGCAATATTCAGCTCAAGCCTTTGCATAATTTAAATTCCAGGTTCCTATATTTTAAGAGATTCTGCATGTAAATACTTCAAGAAAGTATTTATTTTAGTTATTCTATGAACTGCACTGGCTTTTGTAAAAACTCTTACTAAGCTGTAATTAAACCCAAATACAACCTGACAGTGGTCATTCAGAACCAAGAAATGGAGCAGCTATATGCTTTTTAATGTCAACCAATATCTTATTTCTGGTCAGTAAGAGACAAACATTGTGCTTTGACTTTATTTCTTACCCTTATTAAATGTTTTCTCTGTAAAGCCAACCTAATTTTTCTCCTTTATCAAAACACTAAATCAATTTCTTTAGCTGAATTCCATGCCAGCATCTGTGACAGTGAAGGATAAACTCCTTGATATAAAGGAGTTTGTTAGGTTAAAGAGAAAAATCTTAAGAACAATGGCTGAAATGTCAGGAAAGAAGAGGAGGAATAATTTGTACAAGCCTCATCCTGTCTCTCTCCATTATTTTTACAAATATCTCAAGACCTGAACTGATTTTTCAGTTAACACAAGCAGAATTTGTTGTATTTATAGCAATGATTTTTGTGTACTGAAGTGCCATTATTTAAATAAAATTGAAAATAATTTCTGATTTGATTCTAGTACCCACTATTTTCTCCCTATAGGTGAACTATAACCAAATGCTTTCTGTTGGATGGGCATCATTTCACTTAGAGCCTTTGGTTACATCCTGAAAATTCCAGCTGACCACTTCAGTGGAGCTTTCCATCCCTTTCCTGCAGCAGAGGGTAGGCAGGGCTAAGGAAATACCAACCACTAATTCATTATACATTTCTAAATTTAAAACTAATAAACTACATTTCAGGAAAAAGTTGCCCATTCCAGCCAGCTGGTGGCCTAAATAAGATGTTATAAACCAAAAGAGTCGAATCTTTCCCACTTGGTTTGTCGGCTGTGACCTCCCCAGGAGCAGAGTCTCTTCATTACAGAGAGTGTGGATGTGGACTCTCTTCTTTTCTCAACATTCAGAATTGCTTTTCCCCCCTTTTTTCTGCACTGATGACATTAAATTGGTTTGTTACCTCATGGTACATTCTCAGAATTTCTCCCCTTTTTCTTTTATGCCTACATTTCATGCTTATGGTGATTTGTGAAATTGGAGATACAAGGGTAATATTTTTCATTTAAATCAAAACTATTAAACTTTTACTTTTGACATAATGTAAGAGTAAATATTTTATATAAAAAATGGCTGACAGGTGTGACATCTCAAGACATCACTATTAAAGACAGTAGTATCTACATGGTATCTTTAAATCTTAGTTTTCATAGGCAATGTCAGAATCCATGAAGCAAAGAAACAGTATAACAAATTGCCAGGTTATATGTAATTAATAAACAGGAATTTATTTCCTAAGTTTCTCATCTACTAAAAATGAAAAGCAGCACTAGTTTCAGCTCAAGCAATAACGCAAAGCAAAGCTGAACCCCTTACAACTGCTTAAGTGTTCCACGTTTATGAATAACAGGAGGATTTTGTCGGTTAAGAGAGAATAAATTTCATTTTTCGTCTTAATACCTGCTCTAAACCAGGTACAAAACTTTGTTATAAAGGGTTCTGTGGTCTTCCTGGATAAGGATGCACAGGGAGGTACATGGATTTAAAGAAAAGAAAAGCATCTAATCAAAAGATTTTATGTAGAACCAAGCCATCAGTCATCCTGAACAGGGAAGTGATACTAGGCTATTTAAATGTTTGATTATAGCTAATCACTTGAGAAAAAGATTGTTTTTTCCTCAGTGTTAATGAGTCTGAAGTTTTGTGTAGCCGACTCCAAATCACAGAAACTACAGAATAAAAGCTGAGACACCCTAATGAGCAGATTTTCTCGTTACTGAAGAAGTTGCTCAGGAATTTTTCTTTTTAATAAAAGCATAAGTTACAGGATTCTTTTGACAATTCAAATGGAAACATGAAACCCAGCTCCTTGGATGCTCTCATATTTTAAGCAGTACCTCAAAGTATTCTCTGAGAATGACAAGCTGCAGAAAACCCAGCTTTGCTGCAGCACCACAATTACACTGTCCTGCAGAAGTGTCAGAAAATATTTTCTATTTGGGGAGAGTCTTCTCCAAACTTTTGATGCTTCACAGTACTTTAACTTGCAATTGCAAGCATCAGTGAGATATTAAAAAAAAAATAAAAAGAGAGAGACCAAATTAATCCACCTCTGTTAAAATTATCTTCAGAAAGAAAATGATGCTGCACTCACAAGTGTCTCCCTGGGTGTCACCACTGCTCACACCACTCCCCAGCTTCTGCAGTGAACTTCAAACTGGGACCTCAGAATGGAACACTTCCATTTTATTAACAGAAGACACTGTTAATTTACATTAAACCAAGGCTTGCAACACATTCCAAAAGAAATAACTGTTCTTCAAATAAAACAGAACTACTACTTTAATTAGTTGTTGCTTTAAGTTTTACAAGATGAAGAGGTATTTTGCACTTAAATGTCAAACTATTATTAAAAAAATACATGTCAAGAGCAAATAATTAGAGAATATCTATCTTGTGAAAGTATTTATATTTAAGAGTAAAGATGTTTCTTCAAATCTAAGTATGCAATTATGCAGAAAATAAAGTCACAGTAATAAACTGGTGTTTAGCATGACATGATAAAACTCACTTAAGTACTGTTCTGTAGGCTAAAAGAGAAAATGTGTTACAAATACTGTCTAAAACTAAGAAAATATTTTTAATGTGAAACTAATATTAAATATTGTATTTTTAATGAAATCAGCTAAGATTAAGTGAGCCAAGGACGCATGCAGCCAGTATGTGCTGGATAAAGGATTGACTTAATGTTTGGTAATACTAAAGGGAAGCAGAGTACCCCGTGTGCTCCACCTTCCTGGAGGGTTTGGTCAGACAGAAAGTCAGAGTTTCTCTGTGTATAACACGGTAACAGCTCCTGCCTGCCCGTGCCAAAGTGAATCCATTCTGCCTCACATCCCAACACCAGCACAGCACAGCTAAACCTTGGATAGCATTTCTTATTTTCCACTTCAAATGGGAACTTTTAGCACTTGATCTGCAGTCAGAAGTGCAAGCCCAGAAGTGCTCAGCTTGCATTAGAGGATTATATATCAGGGGACCTTAAAGTTCAACCTTTTTTTTCAACATGCATTAAAGAAATTACAAACTACTAGACAGATACATCAAGTGGTTACCAGAGTGCTCTTTTTCAGAAACTTGTTTATGAGTAGAAAAGGGTCCTTTAGATGCCTTCAGCAGGCTCGGATTTGAAAAGGTTCAGCTCCTTCCATGAGAGAAGACATTAAAAAAATTGCACCTAATTTGAAGCAAGGTCTTTATAGATGGTTGAGGTGCCACGTTCCAGTTCAGTGGCAAAGAGTCAACATTTGCCTTTTTTTACTGCCTCCTCACACTTTCTTCCATGGGTCTTCTGAATGAACCCCCAGTAAAGCAGCTGAACCTGTCCTCAGGCAAGGCTGCCCCCACACTGTGCTCAGGGCACCTCAAACCCCGGGTGCTCTAGGCCCTGGCTGAAGATGCTGCTCCACAAGATCCCGAGCTTTGCCACCAGACAATCCAGCCCCACTGCCACCAACAGCTGGCTGGAAGCAGAACCCATCCCATCAGGAATGCTCCAGAGCCTCCCAAAGAAAGAAGAAATTATCCTCCTGACTCAGGAAAAGGGGTTTTTGGTGGCAGCTGCTGGAGAACAGACCATGGGTGAAGTTTGCTCCTTGGGTGGTGGCAGCTTCTCTTTTCTCTCCCTCTTTTGTTTTGAAAGGGAAAATATGAGTCTGTAGGGGGTTTCAAATTGCTTTTTCAGCTTGGTATAATGACCAAGGCTGGCAAGCCTCATTT
This sequence comes from Platysteira castanea, assembly GCA_013397175.1. Classification (NCBI taxonomy): domain Eukaryota; kingdom Metazoa; phylum Chordata; class Aves; order Passeriformes; genus Platysteira; species Platysteira castanea. The sequence goes on from VYXC01001542.1 coordinate 149,232, forward strand.
CCAAAGGCAAACTTTCTTTTCTCAAGGAAATGTATGATTTTCAGGTGACTTTACATTTAAAAATAAGATTTATCTGGTATGACCTCTAAAACCTCCATCCTTTTGCCAACACTGCCACGGCTCAATGAAATCTCAGTGGTCAACTTTTATTGTTTTTATTTGCAACCTATTCTACTAAGAAAACAATGTACTTTGTAAAGCCTGAATGCCTGCTATCTTTATGGTTTTCATTTGCTGACAATGCCAATTGTTTGGGTCTTCTAGTGATTTATCAAAAAATTGTTATTTCATGCTAAAGAGCTTGCATAACAAGGATGGAAAGGAGGGCAAGAAAAATCAGTGGGTTTAGGTGAATTTGATAGAACTGTGCAATTTGCTAGTATTTTAGGCTAAACCAATTTTTCCTGAGCTATTTTCTCTAGGCAAATAATATCCAAGTGCAGACAGGAGAGACAAACAATTAACGAAAGTCACTCAAATGTGAAACTCATAACTTCATTTGTTCTTCACAATTCAAGAGTAGCTCAAACTCTCATACTTAAGTTAGATACTTCCTTATATCCTTTCAAGGAAGATCAGACTGAAGTACTATCTAGAGATATTCTTTTAAGTATATGCAGTTATACATATTTTTACTAAACTGATATTAAATAAGTGAAATTTCACATTTTGGAACATACTGAAAATATTTGATTATATGAGAAACCTACAAGAACAAAACCATCACACCTATGCCCTACACATATACAAAACCTCTCACATCAATAATAAAATAATTTGGAATAGGGAAGAAAATCAAGATAATTAAAAATTGTGTCAGGTTAAATCCAACTATGATGACAAATAAGGAGGGCAATATTCTATTCTCAGTGACCACTACTATAAACTGAATGTCTACAGATCAGAATATGGTTTAGTTTTTTTCTCTTGTGCTTCTATCATATATGAGCCAGCCTGATTATTGCTGATATCACGGTTAGTTCAGGACATTGGGACTTCTCATTATCAGAAACTAAACAATGTCATGGGGGTGGGGGAATCAGAGAAGTTGATTTCATTTCCTTCTGAAGTTCTCTAGGCTTTAACCAGCCCCAAGTCCCACCAAAGAGGCACAAGAACAATAACTATGAGAGCCACAGGGATGATTTTCTCAGTCCTGTCCCATACATGCAGACAGTATCTGTGTATTCCCTTCTGGTCACCTTTCCTTGCTTCCACCTCTTGCATGATTCATACTTGAGTCTGAGTTCCTCCTTGGCACCTTTGCTTGAATTCCTGCCCTTTGGGGTGGATTGGCTGAGCTTGGAGATGTTGTCCTTTCCTATGGCAGAGGGTTTGAACTACGTGATCTTTAAGTTCCCTTCCAAAACAAATCATTCTGTGATTGTTGATCCTTCAACACAACACATTGTGCTTCTGGTACAATGAGTGTCACCCAGAGCCAGTTTGAAACTCTACAAATAACCGGAGTTTAAAACATTTTCGTGTAAGGGCGCTCTGGAAACATTTTATTGTACTTGGTAATATATCTTTCTGACAGCCCCCAACTGAACTCATATGTGATTAGGCAAGCAGAGTTTGTCCTCCTTCTGTAGAGAATTAGAAACTTTGTCTTATGTTTTACCAAAAAGAGGAGGCAGAAAAGGCAGAGGAGGGAAGAAGGGAAATGGAAAAAGCAGAACTCCAATACACTGTAAACTAAAAATATTTCCAAAGCAGTGCCACAGTTGTTAGTGTCACTAACTGCTTCCTTTCATCCTGCTGGAACCAGGAATGCAGGGAGAGTGCCGTGGGACAGCCCAGCCCAGCGAGGAGCAGGGCACTGCTCTCATCTGTGTATATGCATCATTTACTGTGCTCGGCACGAGGCATTACTGCCGCCCTTCATTACTGCTAATGGAATCTCAAGGTCAACGACCAGTCATAAATGTCCATTCTAAATAAAATGTATTGAAGACACCCTCCCCAGTGTCTTTTACAAAGGTTCCTGGTGAGACCGGGAGTGTCAAATACCCAGTTGACCTTTCAAGATAAAAAACATCATCAGCTGCATGGATTTAGATTTTAATCTGTCTCAGTTAAGCATGCCCACCGAGGTTAGATATTTCCTGTGGGCTGTTCAGTTTGTGACATGTTTTATCAAGATTCATTTTCTCTCCCCCTGCTCATAGTGCTTCTCCCACGTAGTGGTCTCATATGATGCATATGCATGAGGCCTGTGGTGGGAGCACTGGTATTGTGACAGTGCTGTAACACTCCTTGGCATTTTGTTATTTAAAACCATATATTTTGTATGTTTAGTTTGCACGTCTCTCCGTTCTTACACAGAACAGCTGTAAAATCATTAAGAAAAACCCCAAACCCCTCACTGGACAGGATAATAATGATAGAATTCATAGATAAAAAAGAAAAAAACCTGACAATATGACAGAGAAAGTAAAAAAAAAGACCAACCAAATCAACCTTAAAAATCAAAGACAAAAACATGTAGAACTTTCTATACACTGACCATAGGATAAAGATACTTCTGGTATAGTTTTTTATGCCCATTTGTAGGCCAAACAGCACCCTGAAAGCAGAAATCACGACACAGGGTGTGAAATGCCTTGCAGCAGGGACACCAGTTATAGTCATTCACCCCACACTCAGTTTCTGAAGGAAGAATAATGAAGCTCCAGTTCCAAAACACCCCAGGAATTAAGGCCTTTGCACCTTTGTGCCACTCAGCCTTTGATCACAGGTGTAAAGACTGAAGCACACGTGCCACTGGTGGCTCCTGCATGAACAGTTCCTGTGCACTGCACTCAGGAGTCTGAGCAGCTCAGGTGAGACTTGGAGCAGCAGCAGCTGCACAGGGATTTTTAACCTCCCCTAGAACGGATGTTATAGTACAGGGAGTTAGAGCTTTCCAAATAAGACTGAAATGCTTTATTTTACAGGTTTGCAGAGCTCTTTTTAGTTTGGGGTTTTTTTCCCTCCAGTTAAGAGACACTGCTATAAACAGCAGAAGATGTGATCTTCCAGATCTACTAGAAAATGTAAAAAAAATAAATTCTAAAAATGTTTTGAAAATGCTGTTAAATGCTCCATTGGACAGAAACAAGTTAACAAGAGAGCAAAAAAATGTTTCACTTTCGCTAAATAAGTTTTACAGAGCAAGTATTGCAGTCATACTGTACATGCACCTGTCTGCTTAGATCAAAAGGGTTAATTTTATAGGGGTTTGTTCAAGCATGTTGTTTGTTTCAAAGGAGCTACACTAGCCAGATGCCAAGATGATACAATAAACAGCCATGCCAAATCTAATGAACTAAGGAAAAGAGAACCACATGAAGAAATTTTCACATGAAATCAGGTAATGACAGGAAAGAAAAATGAGGATACGTTGAAATAAGCAAAAAAAGTTCAATATTCAAGTTGTAGAAAGGTTCTAAACATGAAGACTGATATATTGCTGCCTTTATATCATACCTATATGGTTCACTCTAGTAAGTAAAAAATTATTCATTTTAACAGGGAAGCAGTGGGACTTCAAATAAATCCATACACTAGTAAATATTGCAGAAAAAGGATTCATTTTCTGTTGAGGGATCAGAATAAATGACAAGATTAATTAAAATTTAATCATACCATTTCTTAGAACAAAAATTTGCATTTAACTACATTGCTGTGTTGTTAACGCTCGCATCAAACAGGCCGACAGAGGCTTCTTGAAGACAGGCAAGGAAAAAAGCTGAAAAAGGATGCCTGGGCTCATTACAGATGCTAATGCAGTTAAATGAACAATTAGATTTCTTTTTTAAACAAGGTAAAAGCGGTGTAGGAGTCCAGCTGTGTTGCTGACAGAAGCCAAAGGAACTGCGAGGCGCTGGGAGCATTGTGATGTGCGTTATTAACCCAGTGCCACATAAGCCTCTATCCAGAACAGTATTAATGGCTCAGAAAAACTCCCTGCTCCTTCAGCTCCAGCCATCTGAAGTTATTTGCCTTTTCAATCCCTTTTCATATAGATTAGTTAGAAGTTGGAATAGCCAATAGCCAATGGAATAGCTATAGCTTCCAATAGCCAGTGCAACAATATATCCTGTATATACTGCAGGGAGGAATATAAATTTTTTCAAACATTTTCAGCACATCCCTGCTTCTCTTCACATGAGAAGAGGTGGCTCTATTGAATGTTACACCCAGGTGTTCTCCTAGCTTGGACTGGTCCAGTTGCAGCTTTCTGGAACCAGTTGCTACTGCAGCAAAGCTGGAGGGGACCATGGTTAGCACTGCAGTGAGCAGTGCCTGGAACAAAGCCCTCAGCAGCAGGGGAAATGACAGCATTAACACAGAGCCTCCTTCCGATCCACAACATACCCCAAACCACAGAAACAGGAGCCCTCCACTGTATGTTACAGCATCATTAGGTGGTGACAAGATGGTTAAAATTCAGGTTGGATCAGCTCAGTAACACTGGCTCCCACATTTTCCCCTCCACCTGTAAGATATCTGCCTGTGTGATCATACATAAACATCCTATTAACTGCTAGATTGCATATCTAAGCTTGATATATTTCAAATGCTATCACAGACCCCATTTGATTAATTAGTTGCAGGAGCTCTAAAATACAGCTATAACGTTCAAAACAAACACAGAACAGCTACATTTCGTGAAGGGGTAACCATTATTTAGGAAAACTAATAGTTCATTGCTAACTTGGCAGGTCTAAGCCTACACTTGTTATGAATATTCAAATTCAGACTCACAGAATCATTTAGGTTGGAAAAGACCTGACAGATCATCAAGTCCAAGTTTTGATCACCAGATCATGGCACTAAGTGCCACGTCCAGTCGGTTCTTGAACACTGCCTTTCTATCACTGGAGAATATTTTTTAAATCAAGAGTAATCATACCACAGTATTGTAAGATTGCAGGGTAAATATAACTCCATCTGCAAAAAAATTGAACTCTAATATACCAGAACCACTGGTTTATCCAGGATTTAGATTCCTGAACTGTACACACTGTGATCAGGTTTCATGCGTAAGAAACATTCAGGTTTTTAAGATTTATTTCACATTTTATAATACTAAGCAACTAAAATAATACAGATTAGAAGGATATCTGTGGTTGTAGTGGGACAAAAATATGTATCTGTTTGTCTTATACACGGTACAGCTACACCCAAAATGCTTTTAAAATGCATATGCATTTTTTAACTTTCAAGCTTAAAAATAAAATAAAATATATTTGCCTGAAGGAGGCTTCTTTTCCACAGCGGTTGATCTCCCAGCCCTCATCACTGTCATACAAAGCCCTGTGAAGCTCACCAGTGGCTGCACAGGGCTGTAGTTTGACGAAAGAATCTCTTCTCTGTACTTAAGTGAATGTAGAAATCTCTCATGGGAAGCAGAGAGCTCACACCTCAGCACTAATCCCGGGGTGTCTTTTGCAAGAACTGTTTTAAAAGCTAATACAAGGTCTGTATGAAGTTACTCTGTCAAAGACCACACAACTAACAAGGTCCTATCCTCACAAATTCATGTCACAAACATCAGCCAACAATCCTAGTGTAAAATGTTACCTGGATTTCTCCAGGGGAGGCAGCCAAACTACCAGTACAGCACGCAGAAATCACTGCACTGAAATACCTTCTTCATCTGCAGTACCACAACACTGATAAAAAAAGCACATCAGTTGTGGGTTTGATAGCAGATGGAAGAGAATAAAAAGTAAATTGCAGCACACACAAAGGGAAAAAAGTTATCTTCCCAAGGAGTGGATGATGCCTAAATTCAATACAGTAATAAAGGGCACTTGTGCAGTAAGCAGGCAAATCCCTAGTAAATATAACAAATGAATCCTGACACAAGTCCATTTAATACACTCTCTCACATATCCCTTTATGAATGTTCCTTCCACTAAAGCTCCATTGAGCCAATCTACTTCAATATTTCCCTGTACTGAAACTACTGCACTCAGCTCTGTCTCCCACATAATTCTTAGGAACTGGGCACTTTGCTCATCTGCCTCCTTGCTACCAAGGAATAAACCAGAAAACACTGTTAAAAGGTGATTCTAGAGATATGAAGGTTTCAGCATAATCAAAATTGTATTCTTTAGTGTTTGAGAAGGCTGATTGGGGTTGTCACTAAGGAAAATACAGACACAGGTTGTAGACCAAAGATGTTTGAGAAAATACATTAACCTGCTTTGGAAACTGAAAGGGTAGAATTCCTAAAATAAATGGCCACTCTTCCCTTGTAAAAGATTATATAAGTGTTAGATAGCAGCTACATTACAAAGAAGTCTACTGATGTAGAAACAGCCCCCTTGCACAAACCATGATCTTTACCCATCCTGTGCCCCACAACCCTTCTGCTCACAGAGAACGTGGAGAAGCTCCTGAATGCAAATGAGATGAATAGAACAAAACGACCTCCGGTTCAAATCCTATAAAATACCTCTAGCTACGTTTTTACAAGCTCTTCTTTGAGATATGTTTAATTAAAATAAAAGCATGATATATGCTGCTGTGCAGAGCCATTCTGATAACCAGAGTGGCCAAGAAATAACGACATAAAAGTTCCCCTTAAGACAGTTATTTTAGAAAGGCACACAGATTACTGCATCTGCCGCTTGTGGCCCATTTATCATATGCCTACTAATTTTTCCAGTGCTTCAAGCATGTTCAGGAGGAGTTTATGGAAAAAAAGAAAGATAGAGTTTTTTTTCTCCTAATCTCTGCTTCACTGGGAAACAGAAAAAAGCTACTTTTCATGATATCTTTTTGTTCTGAGGAAAACTTAAAAGGAGACTCAGATCTCGAGCCTGCTGGACTTTAGCCGATGTTCAGTGTGTTTTCAGTTAGAAAATGCACATTTCTTATTTGCTTATTGTGAGTTTGCCAGAACACGACAAATATTTATTTTTTGCAGAGAATTAGTATATGCCACATGAGACGTACCAGTCTCTCTCTGCTCTGGATAATCTCCAAAGGCTGTGACAATACAAAGCACATGAGAAAGCAGAAGGATCCTCAGCCTCCTTGTGGTGATAGTGAACTACTTCCCTGCCTGGATCCAAACCATTTCAAGATACCTTTTTTAATCTTTTTTATTGAGAAGAAAATGGAAGAAGATGGATTATGCTACCTATATAAAGCCTTACAGAGATGCCATTTTTGTCAACAAGAAATAAGTTGAAAACCAAGTAATTTTCATCTAAACCCTTCAACTCTGTAAGACTGCTGTGGGATGGTAAGCGGGCTCTGGTTGGTAGGATGGGAAGACAGCAGAGCCACAGTCAGTGCAAACCACCAGATGTTCCTCCAGCAGGGTTTGCAGGCCACAAGGCTCTGCTCCATCTTCTCTCCCTGCAGCATATTTTCAAGTCCCAGCTTGGCCTGACCTGTCCAAGTTCTGCATTCACTGGAGAGGAGAGTTTATTCCTTGTGCCGTCTGATTATTGCAGTCCCCTTATCTCCAGCATGCCCTCAGGAACTCAGACTGCAAATAACAGTCCCTCCACAAATACTGCCAGAAGGATTGCTTAGGAGACTATTATGGATTGCCAACTATTAGGCACAGCTTCCCAAAGTGGGGTGAGCCCTGACCCTGGCAGCCCTGGCCACTCCAGCGCCTCGCAGGGCTGTCACCACCTCGGGCAGTAACTCACGCGCTGAGGGCACAGCTGGAGCTCACAGGTTTGACAGCCCCGCAGCACAAGGTGCCCCACATGGCCACGGGGATGTCTGCTCAGAGCCCTGCCCGTTACCCCTTCGAGGGATCACTGCAAAGGCAGAGGCCTGGCTAACACCCAAACCTCACAGTGCATGGGTACTAACAAACAGCAAAGCCAGCACAGCCTAGTGCCAACTTCAGCATTAGGAATCCTTCCTCTGGGCTTTGCCAAAGCTTCCAACTCGCTTTCTGACAGTTCTGACCTCCGTGAATTTTCCAGGAGCGCTGCACCTGGTTATGAGACAGGGAGGCAGAGGCTTTCCTGCAGTGATTATGTTGTGGCGGATGGACATAGGGCGAGGTTTGTTCTTCCCCCAGCAGCAGTCACTGCTCACCACTGCAGTCCCATCAGAGATTAGGGCCCCCCTGGAACAGCCCAGCTGGCTCAGGTAAGCTCTGCCCACTGAAATGAGCCAACACCCCCGTATTTATACAGGGTAAGGTAATGGTGCTGATTGAGGCAACAGACACGTTTCAGCTCAATCACTGGACCCGAGGCCAGGCATCTGGAAACCAACCCCAAGGTGAAGAGTAAGCAAAGGTCATAGAAAATTGCTACAAAATTGGGATTTATTTTTTTTACAGAAATCTAGGCAATCAGCAGCAGTTATACAGCTGGTGCCTGTCCAAATACAGAAAAGCCATTCTTGAACTGCCAGGCCAAGCTTCCCTCTCTTCATCTGGGCTATAAAGCAATAAAAATATTTGGAGGAGGGCTCTTTAGAAAAAGCAGCCTATGGAGCAGGAGGTATGAATGACCTCTGATTAGCAGCATGGTGGTACAGTCTTAGGTCAGAACACAACGTTGATATTTTTCTGTCTAAAATCAGCACTGAAAGGTGAAAAAACAAACAAGTGTAAAGAGGAGATAAAAATACTACCAAGTATCTTTGCACTGATATCTCAGAGCTGGATAGACAAACACCAGATAGAGCCATCTCAGCCACAGTAGAGTTTGGAAGGAACCTCTGGAGATCATGGGGATCATCTCCCTTCTCAAAGCAGGGCCAACTAGGATGGGTTACTCAATTTCCAAATTGCTTAATTTTCTGTACTTCAATTTATGTCCACTGCACTAGGCACCACTGAGGGGAGCCTGAGCCCCTCATCATTACCCACCTGGGGTATTCACACACAGTGAAAAAACCTCCCTCAGAGCCTGCTGTCCTCCAGGATGAGCAGTCCCAGCTCTCAGCTTCTCCTCTAAAGTCAGATCTGCAGTTCCTCCTCTTTGTGGCCCTTTGCTGGACTCCTTCCAGTAAGTCCATGTCTTTTTGGTTTTTTTTAAGTTAGGTTCTTAGTAATTTGAAAAGTTTTTCTTCCACCACTTCTGCTGGAGATAAGTCCTGATCTCCAGCTATGCCAGGGCTCCTACTAAAAACACTTTGGAAAGTCACTCACCTCCTGCAAAATTATAAAGTTTATATGCTGTAAATATAAATATACATTTAAACATCAATAACAATTACATAATGGCTATGTGACATCAATTATCTCAAAAAAAGGATGTCTTCAAAAGTGCCAGGTATTCTTAAGGAAATAATGGCTCCTAATACAGGTTCTCTGATACTGCTGGTCTTCAAGCCTGACAGGTTATTGATATAAATTGCATGTAATTAGCCTTATTAAAGTCTGCAGTACAATAAAACTGCTATATGAAGGAACTCCCTATGTTAACTAGCACTCCAGTCATAACCCATATTTTGCAGATTTCCTGGTCTGATACAGCCATTGGACTCTGTACAGCCCACATCTCGCAGGAAGAAAGAATCTGCCACAGAGACAGCCTGTCGGCAGCTTTATGTCAGCTCCTTTCTGCTCCAGGGCACAGCACATGGGTTGGACAGCATGCAGACCATGCCAGCAGAACAGAGTTGGGCTTTAAGCACCTTCCATGTGCAGCAATATCTGAGGGGAGCCAGGAATGTATAGAAGAAAATCTTGAAATTTAATGGACAATATGTGTATACATGATCAGAAATTAAAATACAAGAAGATTTTTCCTGAGGAAAGGAATGCTGTCTCCCCCTCCTACATTTTGACAAATGAGGATCATTAGCTAGCAAGAAATCAAGAGAAACCTGTTGTTCCAATTATTTTCGTTGCTCTCATGGGTATGAGAGCTTCACACAGAACATCTCCAACAGAGCAGTAAGTTTTCCATTCCCCCATATCCAAGCATTTCACTATTTCCAAGATCACGTGTGAGCTTACTTATAACTAACCTGTGGCTTTTTATTGTTATTGATAACAAATATAAAGAGCTGAATGACAAAGCCTGGCTACAAAGACCAGGTGAGCACCACCTTTCCTGTCTTTTCCATTTACCCTCCATATCTTCCCTCTCAAACAGGAGTCTTTTAGCCAAAAGAGAAGGACTTTCCTTCCGTAAGGCAGCTTGGAAAGCAGGCAATGAGCATCAGACATTGTCTCCTGCTGGAGTGGGTCCAAACCTGCTGCTCCCTGACAGAACAGGGAGTCCCCAACAGCAGAAAGTGGCTCTGCTGGCAGAGCCCTTTGGCCTCCCTGTTGAAGTTGTGCCATCAACAGGAAGAAAATTAAACCTTCCAGAAATAGAAAGCAGCCGGTAAGAGAGTTGCCTGGAGGAAGGAAAACTTGAGTTGTCAATCCTTGCTGTAAAGCTATTTATACACTTTACCCAGTGATATACATGTGAATGTGATCTCCTGGAGCAGGGACTGCAGGTGATCTCACAGGCACTGGATTTAGCCCTCATCTCCCCACCACCAGGATAATGATTGCACACAACTGACTTCAGAGATGAATTACTTCTGATTCATGCCTGTGTGAAGTCAGAGAAAACCACTTAATTAGATTACCTGATCTAATGAGCAGGGAGCTGCATAAAGATCTCAAAGCTCCGGTTTTCCCCCCCAGGGACATCCTTCACACATCTACCCAAAGAAGTTTATTTTAACCATAATGGCAAACAAAATCTCCCAAAGATGCACCCAAATTGCCTCAGCAATAGCCTTTCTAGAGGTCTTAAAATCCTTTAGCCTCAATATTCAGGAGTAAAAAGTAAAAACACCCAGACAATTACCTGTATTAAAACACTTGATGTGTTTCATTGTAGGTGAAGTACATAGTCCATTCCTTTAAATTAAACTAAAAGACATTTCCTTCCCCTCCTTTGCCTGCTCCCTTCTCCCTCTCATCTGTAGGATGGGGCATGCTTCTTTTTCCTTAAGAAGCACACCAGATTTCCTGTCTTAAACACACTCTATAATTAACAACCAGCAAATAATGAGTACCCAGGATATATAAGTCTATTAGAGTGCTGGCAGTGCTAAAGACTCATGCTGTTTCACTGTGAGCTCCACTTGAAGAGGTGATTTATTGAGGACATTTTTTCATTAAGTAATAGCAAATGGTTTCCACCCTCGCAGTACCCAGCAATCTTCAGGGAACAGCACAGCGATATTGAGTCCCTTTCTGGAGAGGAACATTTCAAGGACTTCGGCTGGAACATAAAATGACAATCATTTACTCAAGGTCGGGAAAAAATATGGGGAGATACAACCAGAGGTTAAGCATAAGGTGCTTGATTGCATAAGATCTGTCAGTTAGAGAAATAATACAGTTGCTTTAGAAACTACCAGGAGCTCTCACTACACCCTTGCAGAAATAAAAAGGGCCAGATTGTCACCAGGTGTTTCAAAACACCATTACTATTGCTACTTCTGTAGTCATTATTACCCCTAAACAGCTAAGCTCTTATTCCCCTTAATTATTCTAAATACTTCTATCTTGAGTAAATCATACACAGAGCTCCACTATGAAGTGACACAGCTCTGAGCACTGCCTGTGTGCCAGCTAATACCACAACAATATTGGTACCTAATCACTTTAATTACCAACTTCCTTCTCCCCTAGCAGTAACCACACAGAAGAACAAAATATAATTACATTGGCACTCCTGCTACTGCACATCCACTTTCTCTGCAGCCCTCCAGTTATATTTACTATGAGACTGTGCCTGCTAATAGGGATTTCTTCAGCACACAGACATGCAAAAATCAAAATACCATAATTATAATACTTTGTCTTTCCAGGCAACTCATTTATGGAATTTAAATATTGTAATAATATTAAAATAAACTTAACAACATTCATGGGTATTATTTTTTCACACATCATGGCTGCTGACACTGAATTCCCAGTGACAGCAAACCAAAGCACTGACAGATCTAGGAAAAGTCCACTGGAGTCTTTTCTCCCCAAGATCCCACACCGATTCTCTCAAATGTTTTCTCCCTCTTGCAATAATTAAAAACTATTGCCTACTTTGAAACATCTCAGCTCAGGAGTCCAAATCACTAAATACAGCTACTGACACAGCCTCATCTTCTGCCATGCCAAGAAGAGATTTTGCTCTGACCTGTTCCCACAAGACAGAAATACCAGGCAAAAAAATCACCTCCATATATTAAATTCATTTGACACCTCTTTTGTGTTATAACAAAGTGTTTTTTCTGACGAATCAGCACAGTCTTACAGGAAAGTATGACAACAGGATAGGAAACCTCAAGTCCCTATGTAATTTAAGGAGTGAGCTGGACACTGGAAAAGTAGTTTATTTCAAACACCCACCTGAGCCTTGAAAGAACCTCCCTCCCTGTAATATCCCTGTGCCCAGGATGGGGGGGAACGAAGGCAGCATGAGGTAACACCAACGCACAAAAGTACAATTCCATGGCTGTTCCTTGGCCAAGGACACGGCACTCCCACCGTGCTCACTGCAAACACAAAGAGACACCTTCACCCCACTCCCGAAAGCACCATCAGTTGGAAAGCACGCAATTTCCTCTCAACACACACAACAGTTGCTACGTGCTCACTTTTCCATTTAAATTGACTTTTTAATAGCCTGAAGATGAGAGGAAGGCAAGTGCAGAGCCCAACAATTTGTTCAGTCATCATGACTTTACTACTTCTCTTATTTCCTTTCCTTTAGTACCTCATGTAATTTTGCACAAACTGCAGCTCCACTTGAGAACAAAAAGCTGTTTGCTCAGAGTTCAAATGAGCATGAATGTTAAATCGTTTTAAGAAAGGGGCCCTGCTTTCTGAGCTCAGTGAAGCTCCATATCTACTCTCGGTTTGAGAGATGAGCAGCAGTTCCCTGGGGACTCTGAACCCCACGGTGGGCAGGGCTGCCTGGGAGATAGGATGGATATGTGCAGTTTGTGTATGTTCTGGTCCCAACAGCTCTTTAGCCAGTTCCACACACTGAGCGTCACCCCTGCCTTCCAGACACGATAACATCACCCCCTCCTGTCACTGCCATAGATAGGGTTTGCTGTTGAAATCCAGCAGGCCCGAATTGTACTAAACACTTAGAGGGTTATTGTAAATCTCACATGGCAAATCATGCTTTCCATAATGCCTCTGTGAAAACACGCTCAAACTCCTCAGAAAATCTTAATCTGTTGCTCTTAAAAACACAAAAACTGCTGTGTGTGCTCCCTTGGGGGAAAAAAAAGGATTGGAATTATCTGCTTCTGCTCATTTTCCCACTTGAAAGGAGTCATATTTTCAAAAACCCAGTGGACTGTTGAATCCTCCAGGAGCCAGAAGATGTGCTAGCAACTATTTTTATTCTCTTGACAGCACTGGGCCTCCTAAGGTCTCAAATGTTACAATGTGCATTCACACCAGTGCCCTGCCAGAGCAGCATCAACAACCACATAAAATCACACTGCAGCAACACACATAATGTTTCATAAACAATTCCTCAACTATTAACTAAAACTTCTGTTTAATGCCACCCCACTCTTCTGTCATGTCTCCACACATGACGTTTTCTAGAAATGTAATTTGTCACCACCTGTACTTTTCCGCACACGGCAAGGGATACATTTCGGCTAACAAGCAATGAATAGACCTTCTACCCGCCCAAATTCTTCCTTGACCCTTCAAAAAGCTCACGTGAAGAGGTATTTGGCAGTTTGCGAAAGAGAAAAATATATATTTTTAGAGATGTAAAAACTCTCCTGCAAAATAATCAGTTTGTAAAAGCAATTCTTTCAGTTTTAATACATCTGTTAACATCCTGCCCTTCACAGTAATTTCTGTTATCTAAAATAGTTTGTGCTGCTCAGAAAATCCCTCTAAAAGAAGCAAAAAATAGTAGTTAGTACAACTACACACATTTATTTCATGGGAATCCAGTCAGTACTCTTAATATCCCTTACACAGTACAGTGAAAGATACAAGCAAGAGTTGAGAGTCTGCACGCCTTGTCTTGCTCAGGACTTAATTCTATTAATCTTAATTACTGTAATTCATGACATTTAAAGCTAAGTGTAGATTAGAGTGAAAGCTCAAATGTTTCAGCAGTCTTGTATTCTAATGCTGTCCTTGGGTTTTAAAAAGGAAGGAAGGATTTGGAGAATTCACTTTTAGTCTAAGTTTTCAAATACCTCGGAAGCCTGGATTTGATCCTGCCAGAAGAGTCTGCAAGACTCATTTTACTTACCCAAACAGGGACATTCTGGCTTACAAAAGACAACGCATTTCAAGATGAAGATTTCCATTTAGTACAGTATAAGTACTATTTGTATTATTTAGCATAAATACTGTAACTAGGAGCCGAGTTAGTAAGTGATATTTGTTAATTTAATTATTAAAAAATACAGCTCAACTAAAGTTCTGGAGGATATTTCCACTGAGTTCCAGAATTTTCCCAATTTTTAGCAATATTATAAAGGGTAGAAGGGGACACAAAACATCATTTTGCAGGTGCCACATAATCCTTCAGCACTATCACTCCCTTTCACTCAACTAATGTTAAAGGTGAAAAGAGCAAAAGCATCCATTATTGCAGGCCTGGTTCAGCACTTCTATAATTTTAAGTACTTTTATGTGACACAAGAACATGCCAGAAAAAAGTTGGATTTGTCTCCACTTATGCTGATAAATAAATATTCCAGTGTTGTTTTCTTGCTTGCTTGACTGGGACATGTCTTTAGCCAGTGTGGCTTGTTGAGAAATCACTAAACTATATTTGAATATTCCCTCAGGAGGCAGTGGGAGGACTGCAGGTCACTTCAGAGGCGGACACCTGCCCTGGGCAGTGGGACAAGTGATTTAGGGCTTGATCTGCCAAAGGGGTGTCTGATGTGACACTCCCTGCATTAGTGCCCAGCCACTTGGCTTAAAAGGAAGAACTTGCCTGAAAAATTCTCCTGCAGTTGAATTCTGAAGAAGTTTCAACTGCCTGAGTAACTCTGGTGACTGCAAAGGCCCTGTGGTGGTTTGTTGGCATTTGTTGACACAACTGTACACAAGAAACTGCTGGACCTCATCCAAGGCAGCTGTGCTCCACTGCTCAGGTATCAGCCTTGTAAAGTAAATATCCCCCAGTTTACAAAGATATTTTTCCACAGAGCTGAAAGAGTGAAATGATTATGGATGATTGATACATTTAACAGAAAGTCGAGTTTATTATCAAATTATAAAATTATTGTATTATTTAGCAGCTACATGAATGACCCATTCTGCTGCAAGATTATGTGATCTGTTCAGTTTACATGTAGAGTATCTGAATGAATAAATAATTTACACAGTGCTACCTAATTGAGGACTCTGCTCAAGCAGAAGATACTGGAAGTACTAAATTTAATGCATCTCAGATATTTTTTAACTGTCTGGATACTAAGAAATCATCAGGTAAATAGGTCTTAGTACTATCTGGAAGGGATGGGATTTGTCAGGAAGGGAATCCAGCTCAGTTTGGAGCAACTTTGGGCTGAGATACTCGCATTTCAGAGAAACAGAAAGGCAGAGAATGATAAGAGGTGCCAAGAGGAGCATGGAAAAGAAATACAGAAATTCTGTCTGAGAGCCCAAGAAGAAGAAACATCATTGGAAATGAGCACGATTTTTCACTGTCTCTTTTTTCACTATTCACATGAGTATTTATTGACCTGAGAAAGACGAGTACGAGCAGGGAGTTCAGACACAGCATCAAAAGAAAGCTGTGGAGAGAGCACTGACTGTCCCAGTCACTGGTGCAAACACTGCATTTGAGCTACAGGAAACCAAGAGATTGGCCACAGAAAAAGGCTGAAGAGATGAGATTTTCCTCGTAAAAAAAACTGGCTTACAAAAGTCACAAGAAAAGGTTTTATTACTGTAATGGAACTACTTCGATATTCAGCAAGGGCTACACCTGAATCACCTGCACTGCATTTCCAGGATGCTTAACCAAAGAGAGGAAATAAATAATGTCAGTGTCAGGCATTTAGCTGGAGGTACAGGAAAGGGTTGGTAAACTTGGAAACATTTGAAGTGACCCTGAACAAGGGACAGCAAAACAAATGGTATCATTACACACAGTAAAACATGATCTGCAGCCTGTGAACTCCTGTGTTAAAGCCTCACATTGTTACAGTGACAAAATCAAATAAATAGGAGTATAATAATCTGGTTTATCATCTTAAAATCCACTGTGGCTTGCTCATTAACTACCAGTGGTCTAGTTATTTACTGGTGTTGCTTTGCCTATTTGTCATGAATAACAGCATTTCTTTTGGTTCATTTCCTCTCTACTGCCTTTAGGAAGGGACACAATAAACCACTTAATGGTTTATGTCATTCTTTAAAAATTGTTTATGGTTTAAGTACTAAAATCATGGTATTTAATCCGCGGTGGATGCTGAAACATTATTCTCAATATGCACAAAGTTAAAAATTATTTTAAATGAAACCTCTTGGTATAAAAAATGCAAATTCATGTCTCAAAGAAGTCTTTTAGTCTTGATCAAATCTATTACTCTTGTTCAAACCTATCAAGTTTTCTTTATTACTTTAATCAAAATAAAGATGTGTCTCTTCAGCACATAGATGCTTCTGAGATCTTCAAACACTTCAGACATTTCAGATGCTTCAAAAGCCTGTATTTTGAAGGAAAATGGCCACAAACCAGGTAAATAGACTGGAAATGTCATTGACACCTCATAATCAACATACTTCCTCTTCCAAAAATAGCCCTAAAGTCCCTCAGGTAGAAAAAATCATGGAATGACTAAATTCAGTTTTTAGGAAGAAAGAAAAAGTTTTATGAAAATGAAACTGTAGAGACATTAAAAAGTATTAAGTAAAATTTTCAGTAATAAAAGGTTATTAGACTAATTTCTCTAATTTCAGCATTTCAAGTTAAATGTCTTTACTCCTCAAAACAATTTTGATTCCATACAAGCAGTAGGTTGTTAAATTGCCCTTTAACTTCGTTTCCTTCTACCACTCTGTGACTTCCAGTGAGATCTCATTCTGGTGGATTTTCCAGCAGCACAATGCAATTCAAACATTCAGCGGAGCAGGGTATTTAATACAAGAATCAATCTATTAATATAGATGATTAAAACTTGTACAGATCCACCAGATTTTGTGGCAAAGCTGCTCTAAGACCTGCAGCGATGGAGTGGGAGCAGTTTTAGACCATGCTTTAAACCTTCTCCATGCCCCTGGCTGAGGGTGGGCAGCCTCAGAGGAGCCCTTACTTTGAAACTTAGGGAAGAGACAACTATGAAATTACTTCATTGCTAATTTAAAGAAGAAAAAAAAAAAAAAAAAAACCAACAAGAAACCAAAAAGGATTTCAAATGCACACAATTATACTCATTTTAGACAGGTATAAGCTGAAGAAAAAGTTGCAGGAAAACAACAGGTAATTTTGCAATGATAAATACTGCAGTGATGTTTTGCTGCAGACCTGTGAAGTTGAGTGGCACATTAGATAGGACCTGCTCACTAAATCTTAAAAAGTCTTTTCCACTTTCAGATCAATCACACAGCACAACAATAGCTGCGAAATGCTGCTGTCCAGCTTGTCTGTGTAATAGCTTTTAAAATTAAAATTTTAAAAAGGCTGATTTCTCATGGAAATGGAAGTTCCTCCTGGAGATGGAAAAATTATCCAGAAGTAGAGGAGAAATTAACTGATAGCCAAGTGGTGAAATTCTGCACCAGTATCCACTAGGGATGACCACCTCTTCCTTGTAGAGTCCTGGACATAAAGGGAATTCAGACTTCCTGATGGTTGGAGGAGCAGGAAACTACAGTGGCTCCAATAAATAAAATCCATCAAGGACATGTTTGAACAAAAGCACTCCTGGAAACACTGCTCCCTTGAATAAGCATAAGGCAATACTTTGTGTTTGCATGCAGAACTGATATTTTCTATTGGCAAAAACACTGCAGCAGACATTTAAGTATTTTTTTAAAGCATTTTCAAAGGGGGTGTTTTTTTAAAAGTTACTTTCTAAGAAGTCAAAGGTGGTATCTGTTCATATTTAAAACACAACTAAGTCAAAATAAATTCAGAAGAATATGAAAACTAAAGGATAGTAAGAGCTCATTCTGTTTCTAATTATGTTTTGTGATATAGCTAAAATTTAATTCAGCAGATGATGCAAATCACACTTATAATCAAGGAGCTCCTTTAGACAGAAGGATAATCTTTTGCATTTGGCAAAAGATTAAAACAAAATTAATTGCCTCTATCAGCTACAAAGATTGACAATATAATTACGTGGATCAGTGGAACAATCCAGTTCTCTCAACAAAAATCCTTTAAAAAAGGCAGGTGTACACACGTGGATTTTTTTATATTGTCATCTAAAAAGAAATCTAAGTATTAACCATGATGCAAATTAAGTGATCCCAGTGGAAAATTTTACCTTTCTCCCACTCTAGTGGATCATTCCAATGTTTTCTTTTGTCATTTAAAAAGAAAAAATAAATACCATTTTTCATTACACTGAACATACTGGAATTGAAGGGGCATACAAACAGGGAAAAAAGAAAAACTATCTTATTTTCATGTCACTGGAGTAAGGTTGATCCAGAATGCTTTCAGGATCGCTTTGCAAAGCTTTTGCAAACTTTAAAAGCACCATTGCTTTGAGAAATAATTCATGCTGCACATGGGAGCAATGCAGTGTGGGCCTGGTGCAGCACAGCTCTTCGGGGCTGGAAGATGCTGAGAGTAACTGGAAAGGAAAGAACTGCTTTATAAAAAGTTGCTCTAAACTTCAGAGCAAGCATAAATACGTAACAAATCAAAAGCACAAGAAGGAGAATGTGGGCGCTGTTCCTTTAAAGCAGGACCCAAAAGGATGTATGCTACTTGCAACACATAATTTCAACGTGAATATTAATGTATGTTTTGAGAAATATAAAAAAACCTAACCAAAACAAATCCAAAATAGCTCCATAATGACAGATTTTTATCCCTACCTACTAGAATAAGAAACTTCTCAGTATAATGCAGACCTTAAATAACAAGTTTTGCACATATTGTCTGGGGAAAACAGTACAAATCCATCATGTTATAAGACAATACTGCTGGAGTCTTAATATTCCAGCAGCCAGGAAGGGCTGGGAGCATCCTGCTGGGGGCAGTTTGCTGTCATTCTGAACTGGAGGTTACACGTGGAGGGAAAAAAGTCACACTTCTTTTCACCTGCAGCCTCACTGCAGATGGAATCACCAACACCCAGTCAGGCTCATAATCCTAAAGAGCTCAAATTCCATTTTTAAATTCTTAATACAATTTGTAGGAAGTTAGTACAGTCCTTTAATTTCTCTGTATTACGACTATCCAGTACTTTTGTTAGACAGACTGGAGCCTAAAGGTGTGAATCAGAAGATGCACTGCTCATATTGCAAATTAAAGCAGCCCTAGGATGCAGCCTGGGAGTTTTAGCAGAAATTAACTTTTAGAGCAAAGTTGGTGAGTAATTGTAATTAACTTCAAAACATTAACATCACATATGGCCCAGCAGCAGCTAAAATATTGCACAAAATAATTGCAGCATGTTCACATCCTCATAAAAATATTTTAACATCAAGTCAATTCTGCCAAAAGGCTGAACTTAAGAAAACTGAGCATAGCAGTCATGAAGATGTGATCTTACACTTGAAAATTTAACTTCTTTATGTTGCCTTGGACAAACAACCTACCACTTTCACCTTATTTTAATCCTGCACTAATAATGACCACGTATGTCCATCATAAATACTGTATATTATGCATATATACTATAAATACAGAGTAATAACTGACAACATCCATCAAGAAACTCAAAAGTATCATCAGCTTATGTAAAAAATTAACACTACAGTAGCAGGGCAAGAAATTATTACCTCTAATTCAAACAGAAAATGTTCAGTTTTGAGATGAAGAGTGTTCATTCTAGAGATATAAAAGTTGAGGATAGGTGTAAAAATACCTGGAAGTCTGAGACGTCATGCATATCATTGTTTCTTTGATTCACTCTTGAATTTACATCTACCTACACTAACCCTTTTCAATTTCAGTGAAGAAAGAATTATACTTTAAGTTTTCCTCCCGTGAAATAAAAGACTTGCAGAACTGAATTACAACCCCTTGAAAAGAGAGATTTAATAGAACCATCAAAGACCGCAGCTGCACTATTGGATACCGCTCTAATTAATATTACATAATCCATACAACACATGTGATCAATTTAGAGGTCCCAGGCGGTTCTTAAATGAATGAATGCAATTTGTAAGCTCTGATCTGTCATTTCCACTTAGAGCAGAAGTGTCTACATTTCATATTACATTGTAATGCATGCTGTAAGCCTGTATCAGAACTCCAATTACTCATATAATGATCAAGTTCCACGGACATAATTAGGAAATGGGGAAGACAGGACCCATAAAACCACGAGATGATGGCAGAGGAAAAGTAAGGAAAGAGGTAGGAAAAAAGTTACCAAAGGGTCAAGTGTAACCTGCTTGGAAAGACTGCAGTGATTGTCCATTGGCTGGCACTGCGAGGAGGAATTTCCCCAAATCTGCTTTACTTTAGGGTTACTTTGCATGAAGTGGAAAAATGAGCAGCTTAAGCAGTATACTTTAAAGGAAAACTAGGTGCTGAATCTGGGAAAACTTCAACAGAAAACTTTCTGCATGTCTTATTTCCTACGCCTATTCCATTCCAGCAGTTAAAAGGAAGTACAGCTTCAATCCCTTAGCAAGTCACCCAGTAAAAAGAAATCTGAACACACTCAGTGCTGACCGGCTTTGATCAGGGAAGGAATTTGCCTTGCTAAAGCACAAGCAAGAGCTGCAGTTTTCCCAGCAAATTCCGTGAATTTCTACATTTGAACTAGTGAACTGCAGCCCCGTTTAGAAAGACTAAAAGGTTGCAGTTAAGCTCAAAACCTGTGTCCACAGCAGAAACTGGAATGCCAAAATGAAAGATCTGAGATTTTCCTAATAGATTAAATGTCTCATTTAGAAAACATCAGCAGGAATGGCTCTGTTTTAGCAAACTTTTTAGTTGAACAACAAAACAAGTGCTGAAGCGCTTTTACTTCGACATTTTCCAAATAATTATATGGAACGAAATGTTTGGAAACGTATAAATTCCACAGACAAGACAGCTTACAAGCCATTTGTGGTGGTGAATCAAATCTAAACACTATTACCAAGGGAATCCAAGACAATCAGATTTTTTTCCACAGCCAAACTTCACATGCAAGTGACACGGTGTGGAACTAAAGCCGGTGACAGCACAAGTCTGGGAAGGAAAGCTCTGGGCTGGCAGCCTCAGCTCCAATGCACCCGAAACCACCTCATGCACAGTTATTAACCTTTTTTTTTCTCCTCACAGAGTATAATACTTACTTCATAAGATGTTGAAACAATTAATGTAATTTTAAAAATCATCTAGCAGTGCCTACGGAATGGGAAATCTTTTCCAGAATGAAAATAAATCAGATTTAATGTTTTAGAGTAAATACACGCATGAACAAAGATACTATAATTACACTCACTAAATATGGCTCCAGATAATTATTATGCCAGCTTTCATTGAAAGAAAAAAAAAAGAAATGAAAGAAGGGAAGAAAACCACTTTAGGAAGGGGAGGGGAAAGCCAGGGCAGTGACGTTAGCAACGTTCCATTATGTCCTTATTTAATTCTATGGCAAAGTTCCCATTGACTTCAATGAGAGTACGATTTGGCAGGAGAGAGACAAGCAGAACGAAATAGTTTCAAAGCAATTTTAATACACTGTTTTCCTTTCTCAACTCTGACAAACCCATTTCCTTTTTTTTTCCCTTTCCTTACCCTTTTCTTTATTGTTGTTGATGCAGTTCTTGTATTTCAATAGAAAAGTAGCTCTTCAGCAGCCTTGGAAACGCTGTACATAGAAAACACACCGAGGCCCATCATGCGTGGAAGACAATAATAATCAAACTAAAACTGCACTTAGTGACAGTGTGGTTAATGTGATTGAAGTGCAAGACTGGAAATTGAAATCTGCACAGTCTGACTGGTTAATAACAACCATCACTCAGTGTTTACACCAATCAAATCGGAATGAAAGAAGCGAGAAACAAAGGAAAAGAAAATGCGAGTTAAAAGCTATGGGTTTGGGAAATACCGAACCTGCTGTGAATTTAGTGAAATGATTATTAATCAGTATAATGTTTTGAAAAACAGTTAATTCAGAGAGAAGGCATAGCATCACACAAGCTATTATATATAAAATGAACTCCAACATTTTAAATACAGAAATATTTGGGATATTTTGCCACTCTAGAAACTGGACATCAGCTCCTGTGGCAATGCAGATGGCAATAGGCAGCAATCACAAAGAGAGAAGAGTCAGATAAATTCTCCTCTTTTCCACTACCCTGAATTATTTATTAGGAAAATCCTTCTGAAGGACGCACAAGATTTCCACAGGAGTGTCGCAGATTTTCAA
This sequence comes from Platysteira castanea, assembly GCA_013397175.1. Lineage (NCBI taxonomy): Eukaryota > Metazoa > Chordata > Aves > Passeriformes > Platysteira > Platysteira castanea. The sequence continues at coordinate 171,732 of VYXC01001542.1, forward strand.
TACTTTGTGCTATTGTGTGTTACGAGTTGCTTCCCCCGCGGCCCTGGCGGGGAGCGCCCGTGCCCAGCGCCGGCGCCTCGCTCCGTTCCGCTCGGCTCTGCTCCACAGCTAATCCTTTTACAATGGCCCTAATCCAGTTAGCGGCCAAGAATGGCGAAATGTCAGCGTAATTGGATAACAGCCTGGCATTCTGTAATTATTTCATTACGGCAGCAGGCCCCGTTTGAAGGGGACGCCCACCAGCGCTGCGGGGCCCTGGGCCGCGCCCTGCCCCGCTCGCAGGGCAGCCGGCACAGCCACACCAGCGGCCTCTCTGGAATTAAAACCTTATTTAGGAAAAAATTAATTTGCACTACGTTTTTGTTAACTGGACGCCAAACAGCCCGCTTTACCTGCTTTGGGATACTGCAGAATGATCTGGCAATCGCCCCTCAAGGGCGCTGGCGCTCCCCGTTTCCCCTTCCCTCCTTCGTGTCCCTTCGCTCCCAGCTGTGTCCCCTCAGCCACAGTGCCGGGTGGGCTGGGAGCAGGGTGACAACAGGGCCACCCCAGAGAGCGGCATCTCTGTGTGGGACCTGGGGACACTCACAGGGCTGCTGAGAACGCCTTTGTGTCCTGCTGCCCTCACACCCCTGTGGAGCCAGGGAAGCACTCAGCCTGCTGAGGACAGGAGAGGGACAGTGGTCCAGGCACAGTCCCACCTCCAGCTCACATCCTGCCCTATGGCCCCTTGCTCTTCCCACCAGCTCTGTCCACAGCTCATCTCTGGGACTGATGGAAAACACCCCTTGAATCGCGCAGAAAATGTACAGTACGTGTTCACACGTACAACACGACGGCCTTCAGTATTTCCGTGACTGTCACCAAACACTGACCACACTCTAAGAGGACATGTCCTGCCTCGGACCGCTGTGCCACAGGTACCCCACAGGTGCTGGAGCCGGAGGAGCGTGTCCGCCCCCCAGTGCGGGCCAACAGTGACACCTGGGGGAGAGAGAGGCGGGATGAGCACCGCTCCCTGCCTCGGCTCAGGTGCCCGGGGGCCGGAGCCCTCCCCTGCACCCAAACCCTCACCCGCACCCGGGCCCTTCACCCTGCGTGGAGAACAACCCCTGCGGGAAACGTCCCTCACTGCTTAAACTTATCTGGCAATCCCCTCACTGCCAGCGGAGCTGAGCCTTGTGTGCAGTCGTGGAGTGACATGGATTTGCTGTGAGGAGCCAGTGCAGTCACCCTTTCTTACCCCAAATAAGAAAAGCACACAGGTATTTATGTTCTTATTGATGGTAATGTAAATTTTAAATTTTGTTTACTCCAGGTGGAAGATTCCTCTCACAAAAACATTTATATTTCCTTAAGGGAAAATAGGAGGCCATGAGAGGGATTAAAGTATCATTCAAAGAATCATTTTGGGCTAAAAAAAAGTTTTAGAAAGAAAGAATGAGGATTTTTTTTAAAGGTGTTTTATGTAGATACATACATATTTGAAATTCCCTGTGAAAAACTCTGTAGCTTGTGTTAACTACAGACTGAAACTGAATGGTGCACTCGAAAAAAGAACAAATGACCTCCCACGCTTTTGTCTTCCCTCCTCCCAGTCTGCACCAGCTTCCCAACTCCCACACTTGACTCCTCGCCTCCCTTCTGAACTACCTGCCTCCCTGACCACAGTGTCACTATTTATTTATTCGTTCTTATCTTCAGGGCAAAGGGCTGGTGGGGGATCCTGCCTGCACTCAATAACCAGCACACATTTTCCTCTGCTGTGATGGAGGAACCAAAGCACCTTCAGCAGGCTTGGAGGTGGGAATCTCGACAGCCTCCTGCCTGCCCAGGGCTGTTGTGGGTGGTGCAGGCTGGGCACCTGGTGGGGCAGGAGCAGCTCCTGCAGCCTGGCACAGATTGGAGACAAGACATCAAATGAGCACTTCCAGGGAGTCACTGGAATTGCTTTGCTCTCTGGGTGGCCCTCATGATAAAGTCGACTTCTCTGAAAATAAAGTCTGCATCTCACACTATTTCAGCATTCCAAGGAATTGCAGAGGTACCTGTGAGAACATGTCATCTCAAATGTTTATCTTGAGTTACTGTAAATCCGATCAACAAAAATCACAGTGAATTGCTCAGTAGTAAGTTAACTTGACAGCAGCAGTTTTCCTCTCTCTGACTCCATTTGTTGGCCATAGCTCAGAGTTGTGTTGTTTCAGGGGGGTTGTGTAAATTTTTTTATTTTGTTTTTTTTCCTGTTTTCGAGTCAATACCAAACAATTCCCAGAAGCCATTACTTTTATCAACTCAAACTCTTCTGGAGAATATTTTTGTACAAGCACTTGAGAAAAGTGGCTCATTACAATCCTGTAACAGGTTTTTTTCCTACAATACCTATTTCCTCTCCCTTATATGACTATTTTGCTGTTTCTCCTTTGCAGAAATACTGTTTTGCAACTCCAGATCCTTGATGCTTTCTAGACAAACTCACGAGGCTGTCACTCCAGGGCAGCTGATGCTGCTGAGGCTTCGTTATGTGACAGCAGAAGGGATTTGAGCAGAGCATCCCTCCAAGACCAACAACCAGAGCTCCAGGCAGTGCTGCAGCTCTTCCCCCTTGCAGCCACGTGAGCAGAGGGGAGGTGAGAGCCTGACCACGGGGGATTATGGCACTCAGGGCTTGGTGTGGGATCAAACAGGGCAAAAGAGGTGCCAAGAGGACGCTGCTGGATGCTCACATACAGTAGGAAGTGCCTGACAGGTTGTAGGCTGTGCCCTTAGGGCCATGGCAGCAACGTGCAAAAGCTTTTGTTCCTCCTGAAAAGCATTTTCCTGTTTTAAGACTGCCTCTTCTATATAGTTCAAGTTTGGAAACAGGAGCAGAGGTGGAGGAGGACTGTCCCAGACAGAATCAGTGATTCTATTTTGCATGAAGCAATAATAGGAAGGAAATTTAAATCACTAATATGATAATCGACTCTTTCCAAAGCACGACTCAAAAATTCGAATTACTGAAGACGTTTCATGCAGTCAGTACTGAGGAGACAGAATGAAGAAACCTACTTGATACACCTGTAGAAGCCACAAATTTCAGATCTCATGTCACCTTAGGAGAGGTTATGTCTCAGAAACGATGACCATGTGTCGCCCTGGTTTTTCTTAGCCTTCTGATAATTTACATATTTGGAGTCAAATTTTCACACACTTTCATGTAAACAATAGCCAGTGTTTACTTAACTGTATTTTCTGGTTTTCATTCCTTTTGTGATAAGAGAAAGTTTAATGAGCATCCTTTTTCTCCACTGGGATTGAGGAGGAAGTGACATGTCCTCCAGTCCCTCATGAAATTGAGAACCCTATAAAGTATGAGAAATGTACATAAAGTCTCTCTTTTTTCCTCTTTCTGCTAAACCTAGCAGGTATGAGAGTTTCCTTTATTGTGTCCTTACCGACACAACCATGTGGGTACAAGTCCAAGTGCTGCACTCAAAACCAGCACCTAACACACGGACACAGACAAGCGAGCACACAATCTTGCTGCTCTGTACAGCTCTTCTTGACAGCAACACTCCTCCTGTTCTGCAGGCATGAAAACCTGCTGCAGTCATGCCAAGAGTGCACAGCCACCCAGCTGAGCCAAAGCAGAGCCCTTCCTGATGGAAACAATCCTAAGGGTTTGCCTGAGCTTTAGGATATTCCCCACTTGAATGCTCCTGAGGGATGCAGTCAAAAAATCAGAACAAAAGTAGGTAAGAAGTATTTACGCCATGATAAGGACTGAGAATACGTGAATGAAACACTCAAGCTGAGTGGAACATCTGACAGATAACAACCTGACAAGCTGCCTGACTAAATAAGGAAAGGACTGAGCAACTCTGTATAATAACTAGGACTGGAAATTCCAAGCACTATTAAAATGTATCCACTCCCTGCAAGCTCAGAGTACAGTTTCACAAAACAGCTTATTAAAAAATATTTCCTTTAATCATATGTACAAGAGCCCATAAAATGAGAGGAGTGTGGCACAAACTTAGTGATTCAACACCACAAACCATAAAAGGCTGTAATTTTTGCACGGTTACATGCAAAATTTACAGCTCTTAAAACAGCCACGTGACTTTTTAGTCATTCACACTCAGGATGCATTAGGACTGCACTAACTCACTAGGTTGATGTGATGCAATTATTAGGGAGTCCCAAAAAGCTGGGAACAACTGAGTCCTGAAATTTTTCATCATTATTAATAAATGATCGAAGAGCTAGTGCATTAATAAAATTAGGAAGACTCATAGGATCAACAAAAAACAAGCTTTAATTATCAAATACTTAATCACTAAGCTCATAACCAGTGAAAACAAAGCTTTCTGCAGGCATGGATCACTTGTCTGTAGGAATACACAAACTTCATGGCCTTGTGAAAAGTTATGTTTGTTATATAGACCTGCACCTAAAAAAGTTAACAAAAGAAGTCCTAGATCTTATAGTTGATGAGAAAATAAGGTGTGTCCTTAGAATGGTCACCCAGTTCTCAGCAGGTTTTACAGTGCTGCTGGGGCAGAGTCCTGTGTGTCTGGAACAGGAGGCAAGAGATTTAAACTCCTGGTCAGGTAGACCACGGGAGCCACGAATCCAGAGGAACCAGATTCCTGGGCAGACCTGTGGCCTCCTGGGTGGCCTCATATCTGTTGTGCCAGCATCAGGGACACCACAGCTCAGGGAGCTGTGACCCAGGAGAGAGGGACAGGCAGCACACACAGATGTTTGACTGCAGTGGTGCACAGGGCCCTTCTGAACCCTCACACTTTGTGATTGAATGGGATCCGTTTTCAAATGCCCCCACGCACTTAGAAATTTAATTGGTTGTGAAATATGCTGAAGAGTTCAAAAGTGTTCTTTGATATAAATAGAATCGTTCATTGTAAGAGATGTTGGCAGTGTTGTATTTTATTTTTATACAAAACACTGGAAATGGTCTCTACCAAATTTCCGTGAAGATGGATCACTGCTCTAACAGGATGGAGTGGATGAGGGGAAAACCAAGATTCAGGAGAGGCCAGAGGCTGATAGAGCTGAAGTTAAAAAGAGAGACCTCATTTTTCTTTCCATCCTGAACATTACAGCTGTAACAGCTTTATTACTACAGCTTTATATATGTTTACATTTTTTTGCTGATTGTTGGCATTACAGCCACATCTGGTATCATTTTTCTTAACTTGCCTTATTACCATTTGTAACATGTTTCCCCCCACTCCCTGAGCCTCTCAAGGATCAATCTTGCCTTGCCATTCCACCTTGTCTTGCCCTCCTACCTCTCCTCTAAGTGTCAGACTTTCTAAGACCTTCTTTTGAGAGGTAATGACAACATGAACAAATCTTTTTCACCCTTTTTTTTTTTTTTTCCTTTTAAATGAGGAAGAATGCAATGAGCAGGGCTGATTTGCAGCCTGCCTGTTTGGCTGTGCTAGCGCTGCTCTCATACCCTACTTCCACCTCCCACTCTGATCTGCTGGCCAAACAACATATTTAATTATATCATGCTGGTGGTACCAGGCCCAGAGAACTGTTTTGCTGGCAGAGTTTTCCTAAACTGACCCTGTGGCCAGAATTCAGCTTCCACAGCTTCCAAAAACTTTCAGCTGCAGAGTGCAAATTTATCACCTGGAAGACACTCCCTCCTTCATTGAGCACTGAGTTATGGGGGAGCTGCCATGCTCTGGAGCACCTCCACATCAAAGGAAAACTACAGCACCTCCTGTCCTCCATGTTCCTAGCTAAAAGTAATTAACAATCTGTGACATTTGCACATTTTCAAACTAATTGAGAACATACAAAATACATTTTTATCCTAAGTACAGTTTTAAAACCTCCACTGCTGCTATTAATGAAAAAAAAAAAAAAAATCTGGACTATTTTTTAGGGTTGAGGGAATCAAATTTGTTATTACAGTTCAGTTATTGAGAAAAAAAAATATTATTTAAACCATCTCATTTAATCAGAAAATATTTGTTTCACACTAGCATCTATACGTAAATCTGAAATAAAAACTTACAGAGCAAAATGAAAGGTATGTAACTACCAAAGGAATGATCTTTGACAGAGCATGGGGATGCTCTCCTCCTATTGAGATAGAAAATTTTATTCTTCTGCCATCTTTATAGATATCTAAAAGAAAATTATTTTTTAAAGGAAAAAGATACCTAGTTAAAGCCATTATGTAGGAAAAAAGCCCCAAACTGGCTAATTATCTCTAGCAAGACAACAGAAAATGGGAACTTTTTTCCTTGGTGGTTGTGGTGCTGTCCAAAGAGAACTGTCCCTCTGGGACGGGCTTGTAACTGTTGGAGAAGATTGCATTTGGTGGCTAATGGGTGAAGTCACAGCAGCAGCACACAACATCGATAATCTCATCACAAAATGAAGTATCTGTATCAGAGCGGAGGTTTGGAGATGTGGTAGAGGGGGAGAGCTCCACTGTGCAGTAAGAACCAAGCAGAAGGACCCCGTTCCAAACCCACTCTCATACAAAGATGTGCCACACACAGGGAACAGCCACTGAGCCCACAGAGCTCTCCAAGGGCCTGACTTCACTTCCAGCCACCCCCAGGAGCTGCCCATCGCAGATGTACCGTATGGACAGTAGGACATCAATTAAGGAACAAAACCCAACTGTTATTACATTTTGATCTAGTTTGTCGTAGTGATTGAAGAATAAATAACAACTCTAGGGGCAGTGAAAAACACAGGTGTGGTTCTTCACACAGATTTGGCAAAAATGGGTATTTTTGAGGAAGTTTTGAAACGTGGAGGGAAGACAACTCCACCCCCCAGGGAAGCCACAGCATCTCCTCATGTTCAGGTCACACAATGTCTGCATTTTGATTTTTCCCCTCCAGAGTGTGGTAATTCCAATGCAGGAAATTACAGAGGGAGAGATCCTTTCAGCGCGGGTTTGTTGATGTTTAATCCTGTTTGCAGTGTGCTACTTGGAGATTTAACTCTGCCACTCTTATTTACTCCTGCCACTTAGAGGCACTCATGGTCTTTGAAAAGGCACCTCAGAGCAGGCAGGTGGGTTTCATTCTGTAGACTCCTTGAACATCTTCAGCGTCCTGTTCCTTCCCTGCACCTTCCACCTGAGCAGCACTGAACTGGGTGCAGGCTCAGCCTATTCATCCTGCACTGCTTTGAAGCCACCTTAGCTCTGGCTGTGCTCATTTCCCACTGAGGCATTTTGCCAGGAAAGTGAATATTCAAAGGCCTGTTGTATGGATTCTGGATTTGAGTATAATATGCAGGTTTATAGATAGATATGGAGTACATGCTATATATAATACACATTATATGGCACCCTTGTTAAAATGATTAAAGCCCAAGCAAGCAGAAGCCCTGCGAGAATAGCTATTTCACACAGCCTCCAAAAACTTTCAGTGAAGAAAAGGTGGTTCTTTGTAGAACAAAAATAATTTGGTTTAAGAGTTTTAAGTGCCTTTTCATCCAAAATGTATTTTATCTTTTCTAACTTTTAATAAAGTTTGTTTACACACAGAAATAAGAAATCATTGGCTATTCTGCAAGAAAGCAATTATTTCCAATTAAGATAAATGCATGCATATTGCTGTATGTATATAGAGGCTGTATTTTCACTTCTCCCTTCTGTCCTGTACCTATGTAGCTGTTAACCTAGACACCAATCAATTCTCACAAAGTTAATTAATTTTTTTTAAAAATAACACGAAGAATCACCTACACCAGGAACTCAAGTCCATAATTTTTCCGCTCTGTTAACACAGGCAGCAAAGCCAGCCATCCCACAGAGTGGACACTGTGTAGTCCATTGTAGAAGCTGGAAGTGGATGCTAAGACTATCCATATTTACATGTACATGTGGTGTGTATGTATGTATCTGCATACATTTGCAAGAAACACATTCCATTTTTCAGCCTTCAAATTTATGGTTTTCCCATGACAGAAGAAAGTTAATATTGATTTTTTAAAAATTACTATAATTGACTATGCTTTAGAGAGAGTATTGGACCTTCAGAGTCTAAATGACTCTATAGTTCTAATTAATAGTTAGACACTTTAGTCCTCTTTGTACTTTTCGAAATCTCAGCACACAAAACTGATGTGAATTCTGACTAAACAAGATTTAATTTTTGTGACAGTTTAAAGACAAAGGTAATACAAGGTTTCTGGACAGATAAAATATCATTCATTACACTAATGAGCTAATTCAACTAATTGGTTGAAAGGAAGATAATTTCTCAACTGCAGAAGGGGCTGTGTCCTCCAAAGCATATCTACTTCTTCCAGCTCATCTAAAGACAAAAAACTTAGGTGCCTTAAAAAACTCACATGTGGGATCTATTTCAAGCTCACGCCCAAGGAGGCACAGCTGTGCATGGTTGTGTTGAGCTGCTCTGGGTCACTACAACCTCAAAACAACAAAGACCAGGTGCCCCAAACACCTGGCCAAGCCAGCAGCCCCATTGCTGGGCTGATCTTGCATTTAAACACTGATGTGAAAGCTCTGCTTAGTTTGAGACATTAAAAACATCTCAGCTTAAACTGACATGCTTTCAGGAGGCAGAAATTAAGAAAAAAGTTTGGAAACAGCTGAGGAAATAGGAAGACATGCACTTTCCCCCCCTTTCTTTTCCTCCCCACACCCAAAACACACTACACTTCGAAAATTCCTAAGGGATTCATAAAGAGAATTGCAGGCAGCATACACGTTGGTGAAGGAAAACAAAGACTAAAGAGGAGGAGGACAGGACAGCTTTCTCTCAGAGGTGTTTAATGTGCCCTGCCCCAGCACGGGCACCACCAGAGCCGGGGGAGCAGCAGCACTGCAGCTGAACACAGTCAGTGCCTCACAGGGTGAAAATGGGCACAGTTCCACCCACTGCAGACTTCCTGCCCAGTCCTTTGCTGAAGATGCGTGGTGTGACTTTGTGTTTTAACCTTTTAATGAAAATAAAAATGAAGAGTTACCCAAAAAAACCCCTGCAAAGACACTTCTCATACAACCCAGTTAGGAAATCTAGAAAGCTGCTGTGGCTCAGATTAACTGTGCCAACCCTCCAAAAGGCAACAGGTGTTGTAAATAAAAAACACTTGGCCCCAGCTCCAAATGCCTTGATTATTTATTCTGATTTTCTGAATTAGTGTCTGGAGTTGGACAGATAAAGGACTGGGACAGCAGACAATATAACTGGCTGGTGGTAATGACAGCTGTTATCCATATGCTGACAGAAGGAGGACTATTTCTAGCAACTGGGACCAAAAATGTGTTTTTCTGAGAGTACCTAAGGATGGATAGGTGAGAATTACTGCTCCGCTGAATAGGAAGCTTCTGAGAGTGCCCATGGCAAAATGAAGCCAAGATGTTAAACGGAATATTGCATTTGATATTTTCATCAGGAATATAAAGGTCCTCTTTTTTGGTATTTTTGGGGGGAGAATCTTTCCTCTTATCAACTAAATGCTTTAAATATTTTAATATTCATGCTCCAAGGGGAATATGAATATTGTCCTGACACAGTCCAAAGCAATCACACAACCTAAATAGCAGGCCAAGTCTGGAAGGCATATTGAGCATGTTCTCTGACGATGATATCATAAAGGTTCCCACAATGGGAAACACATGGCACCAATTCCTCTCATTCCCCAACCTGTATGCATGAAAATTCATTCAGCTCCAATCACTTCAGTGACAAAAATCAAAAGACACTGTGACCTAAAATTGAGAAAATAACAAACAGCGGGTGCCTGAATTTCCCACACTAATCCCGAGTTTAGATACAATCAGGGTGCCTGAATTTCACATACTAACCCTGCATTGAGATACACACATTTTATCAAAAACCCAGGTGTATTCGCAAATGATGAATAGCTTAAGTCTGAAATTCAGCTTAACGTTTTGAGTTCACTCCTGATAAAAAACGTAAGGTGTGATCTGGAGTTGTTTATTACCAAGTATGTCTCGGAAGGGATGACATTAAAGCAAACTCCTTTCTCCAGTATAAACACACACATGTTCACTGAAATACTGAAAAACCTGGCAAAAGCATTCTATAAAAGTGAAGTTACCAGATGTAAGTGCTATTGTAGCTGCTGCAGCTCCGTGGAAGCACTTCATCATGCTGAGAAACGCTGCCTCTTCCCCGGGAGCTGAGCGCTCTCTCCTTTGTCTCACACGGGCTGCGCACCCTCCGGAGCATCCATCCTGTCCTCTGCTGCTCCCACACCGCAGCTCCTCTGCCTCCACATCCATCTCTGCCACGGGCCACGCAGCTCTGCAGCCAGCAGGGAGCCGGAAGAGATGGAGATGGAGACACACTCGAACTGGCAGAGAATGAATCTCTGACACCAGCCTTTCTGCACCGAGGGTTTCCTACGTCTTGGTTTTTCGGAAAAGCTTGTTCAGAAAAAGCCACCGGTGTCTGAGAGATGCAGGATTAGGGAATATGGGGTGGGGGGAAGTGTCTGCTGGCAAAAATTACCTAGGAAACCTGCTTCCATAAATGTGGTCAGAGAATAAAATTCGCTCTTCTCTTCCTGCAAAGAGAAACCACATACCTCTGAGAAAACTTTTAAAGTCTTTTTTGTCTCTGCAGTTTTCAAAGTACCTTCACTTCAGGCAAAGTTTTTTACTATTTTGACAAGATACTTGATACTTCCACAGGCATCTTGTCCAAGTTGAGAAGCAAATTCTCAAGACATCTTATTTAGACTGAGAACATGGGGACTGCACCTTAACAGAGATTTTACTTACTGAATTTCGGAAAGAAATTCCTTCTTTATTTCCAAGCAAGTCACAATACTGTTATTCCCATTTTATACATGAGATGAACAGGAAGAGAGACAGATAAAGTGAGTTACTGAGGAGAAATGCAGTAAAGAATAGACATGGGATAAACCCCAAGCCTCCAGAGTAGTGGTTCAGTGTGCTGTCCCCAGGGAACACACCAGCTTCTCACAGAGAGAAGAAAGGAATAAACACCATTGGGGGTAAATAAAGCAAGCCTTAACATCACACACTGATATTTCAAACCTTCTTTAGCAAAGAAAAAGAAAAGATACATGGAAGTTTTACTTGAGACTGAACTACAACTGATTGGAGTGTATAAACTACTGTCATAGGATGTATCAGAACGTGTGATTCTAAATAAAAACTCACTTGATAATTAAAAACTTTTATATGAAAGAAGAGTCAACCACAGAAAAATCACTGAGCCAAGGTATCTCAGAACAGTAAGTGTAATTTTTAAAAGTGCCATTCAATCTCATCTCCCCATATGTCACTTCTACTGAAGGTCCAGGTGTGCTGAGAACTCAGCCCCTCTTTCCCGAGTGCTGAACAAGCTCTGCAGATACACAGTCTGTCTGTCACGAAATAATGGGCTTTTCCTCAGGGACTATATCATCCCAAAGAGCAATATATTTTCCACAGCCACAAAGACTCGGCACAGGAGAGGACTGAGAGAACCAGCCAGCACAGGGGGCTGAGCTGCAGAGCCAGCAGACTGCCATGAAAGAGCGGACATCTGCAACAAATAAAAATCAAACAGGTGATCTCATGAAAACCTTCAAAACATCCCCAGATCACTCAGAAACCTCTGAGATATGTATCAAATCTGTATTTTTACATTTTTGAATGCATGAGCATGGAGTCACGCTGCTCCATCTGGAAGGAGCATCTCCTCAAAGGATTTGGAGGAGTAGGGAGCACCTGTGGGTCCAGAGAGGCACAGGGGGATCTCACCTCTGCCTTCAAGTGTTTGGCTCTAGGCAGAGCTATAAAGATACTTAGATCCAAATGCACACATACAAAATAACCCCAGCATGTTTTTATACACATGCTTATGAAAAGCTGTCTTTAGAATAGAAATTTTAAAACTTTTTTTTTTTCCCCAAAAAGCTCAGTTTAAAAAAAAAACCAACCCAAACTCAAACTCTTTGCTCTTGTTTGCTGTTCAGGAATAAATAAGGAAAAGAAGTGTGAATGTTTCCTTGAAGTACTTTAGCAACTCTTCTTTACCGTCTTTTTTTTGTTGTTTTTTTTTTT
>VYXC01001542.1:183797-206306 GCA_013397175.1 Platysteira castanea
GTTGTTTTGTTTTGTTTTGTTTTGTTTTTGTTTTTGTGGTTTATGCATAGATTCCCATTAAAAAAAGAAATTACTGTGAGACAAATGCTCCCCTTCCTATGTGGAAGCAGAGCAAGGGGAGGCTGTGCTGCTCTCCTGGCTGTGCCCCACGCTGGATGCTGCAGCTCCAAGAGTGTTATCACTGTAGTTACAGCATTTATCCCGACAAGGAGCTTCCTTGTGGGCAAATCAAAATGGTGTGTAAATAATAAATACTGGAGACTTCGTCTTCTACAGACACAGTGATTTATGACCTGTTTTCTCACATGCCTTTCACTTTAGAAACTTGGCATGTGGTTTTACGTAACCTGAGGTTTTTTCAGGACTCTGTTTAACCCTTGCCTTGGTTGCTCATACCTTACAAATAAAGTGTAACTCAGGGCTTTCTGCTTTGGGTAGTCATAGCAAATTGAGTCAAATATATACCCTGGCTGCTGAAAAGCATCTAATAGCAAGATAAAAACACCAGCTCAGAGAATTTTCCTGGTCTACAGCTGAGCTTTATAAGATGAGGTACTTTTGAGAATTTTATTTTTTCTTAATGAGAAAGACAAAGATCATTCTTTAGCTCCTAAACATGTAAGAAAGACAAACAGCACACACAGAGTTTCTCCTTTCAGCAAACAGTTCCACAGAATTAAAAAGGAAGTCCCACTTGTGGATGTAACCCAAAACTGCAGGTATCATAACTGTGACACAGGAGGCATCCAGAGCTTCAGCCAGAACAGCACAAAGTGACCCTGGATGCTCTTCCTGAGCCAACTGATACCAGATCCTAATGCACACAGACATGAGATCTGCTTGATTTTTCTTTAAAATCTCTTTATGGCATAGCCCTGGTTAGCCATTGATCAGTAAAGCATTTGAAAACCCCCTTTTTAATATAATAACTACTTATCAAAATTGCCCAGTAATATTTGCATATTATCAGCAGTGTGGAGATACTGTAGGAAGCTCATTTCTATCTTGCATAAATGTTTCCTTTCTGCTGGTTAGGGAAAAATAACCCAAAGGCAAGAGACTTTTTTGGCTTTATTAATGATTTTAAGTTTTCTAGTGAATGATCACTCCCTCCCCCAAAAAATCCCACCTGAAAAATATTTCAAACAAAAGTAACTTATCAGGTACATAAGATTTTCCTTCCCATATGTGATGCTTAAGAAAACACACAGGCTAAACTTTGAACTCCAGTATCAAGAGTGAAGTCTGCTTGGTACTGAACAAGTTGAGAAGACAAATGTATGGTGTGGAACAAAAAAGGGGTTTCTACTTTTTCACAAAATCTTCACTGACCCTAAATTGCAAATTTTAAGGAAAATAACTGATGCGCTATTCAATATGATAATTAAAAGTAATTGCAATTCAATATAGTAATTAAAACAAAAGACATCTCCAAGTTGTTTTCCTGCCATATTTTCGATGTGACCAGAGTTGTTTTAAAAAATCTCAACCTAAAGTTGTAAAAATGATCACATTTATTTATTTATTTCATCCAGCACAATTAAAATCTGGGTGAGGAAGTCACACAAGGAAATACAATCACAGCCAAAGCATTACACTGGACACCCTTGTGCTGAATGAAACCTTGTGGAGGTCCTGCACACGCACGTACAAGAGGAGGATGGCTGACACCAGCCCTTGTAAAGTCTGACCTACTCCCCATAAAACACAAGGACTTCAGGCACTGGCAGAGACCTGTACCAAAGGCAAAGTGGACCAAATGTGATTCTCCAGATACCTCGGGGGGACCACACTATGGAAAGGGAAACAGAATTGTCCTGATTAGAAAGAAAAACAGTTCAGACACAGAAAAGGTTTCATAATCATGAGCTTCTGATCCATCACACCAGAGGAAAATGCAGGATCAGGATCTAGGAAGGGCTGGTTGAGATGCAAACACCCCTCCTGGGATCGTGCTGGGAGCTCGGTGTGAGTTGATATATCTGGCCATCTACAGAAAATAATCTGATTTCACTGTCAACATATTCAGTCTAAAACGTTCCAATCAATTCCAATTCCAAGGTGTGTCTTTCCATAATGTCAGAATGCAATAGAATTAAACCAATGCTTTATTTCCTAAATGGCTTGTCTAGATTTCATTTTGGGTTTACTCAGCATGAGGAGGTCACATAATTTGCAGTCACCATAATAACTTCCCATGGCAAATTAAAGGGTTGTTTCAAGACATGTTTACACCTTGACATTCACATTATCTGTTGGGAGTGTGCTCGATGAAATTCCTTATCTACAGACAAAGATTTAGAAGGAAAGTATTTCTTTAAGGATTCCATTTAGGTGTTTCTATGAAAGATTGCCTTTTATATTAAATTCGGTCCTTTTAATACTGAAAGTACTGTATAGGCAATAGTTTCCATTCTGTAACCCTTAATATTAAATTAATATTTGTTTAGTAAAATGTCTTAGAGGTGTAAGAATTCTCAAGTCTATGGTTCAAGCCAGCAGTCTAAAGAAAGAGTAGAACTGTAGAAATAGTAGTTAGTAAATTACTTAACTAGCACAATTTTAATCCCATGTCTGGCCTATTGCTCTCATGGCAGTCATCAGTGGGTGTAACAGAAGGAAAATAAAATTCCAAGTGCACGCTTTTCAGCACTAACTTTTAAATTAAATCAAGGTTTTTAAATGGGTATTTTCTGTCCTCCTCTTAAACTTGCTGACATCTTTAACCAAGACTGGCACTTTTCAAAGCAACTGTAATGATTTTTGAGATACAGTGATGCAGTGTTAGTTCTGTATGCTTTAGAGCCACCTGATTGATCAGAATTGTCTCTACCACTGTGCTACAGAACATCCCATAAACAATTAACTGCATTTAGCATTGTCATGGATTAAAAATTTAATTTGATGGGAACAATTTGCGTGGAGTTAAGAGACTGAATCAGACAAATGATTATAACCAACAGTAACAGGAGACAAACAAGACAAATTCTCTTAAAATGGTTCACTACATCAGTAAGTGAATGATCATTTGCTGATGGCAAAACCCCAACTGCTTAGTAATCACAACTCTGTTTGGAACTGCAGCCTATTCCCAGAATGTTCCCAGATAGTTCTTCTATAAGAGTAAAAAAAAACCAGCTTAGTAATATGGACAAGTTTCTTATGCATGAAGAAAAATGAGCAGTGCACTATTCTAGGTGGTTAGACCCAAACAGCAAGGGAAAGTCAAGCTGATGGAACTGTAAAGCTGGAAAAACCCAGCCACAGAATCACTTAGACTGGCCACAGAGTGAAAGGCCCTAAAGAGGTGCAGGACAAGGGGATGCACAAGTCATGGAATTACTGCCCAGTTTCTGGCTCCAGAGAAGGATATCAGAACATGTCAGTGTGACCAACCAAACCCCACTGTCAAAGCATGGCCTTCCTCCTCCTGGAAACAACATCGAGGAATTCCTGGGATGAAATTCTGGTTGTCATTTTCAAAAAGAACTTTTTTCTTTAGAGAGAGCTAAAAGCAGCCCTGTTAGACTAAGGGGAGGATTAAAGACTGTCTGTAGGAAGGACTAACCTCAGAGATCTTGATATAACTGGAGGGAAGAAAATACCCTGGAAGCATTGTGACTAGGATTTGCAAAAGAGGCATGGATATTGATTCCCTCAGCGTCCTAAGGAAACAGATGTTTTCAAAAATCATAAAGGAACTTGAACTGGTGAAAAAAAATCTGGAGCAGAAGCCACAGAGACAGAAATACAAATCCAGTCTGAGCTGAAGCACCTCTCCCCTGCAGTGGCCACAGCCAGTGTCCAGGGAGGAGTGGCCAAACAGGGCACGGTGACACCGATCCAGCTAACACACATCTGCCAGCAGCAAACACATCAAATGGACAGTCCACTGCCATCAACACTGCATTTAATTAGATTTAAGAATAAAAAGGGATTAGTTGAAACAAAGTGGAATGTTTGGAAAGAATTCCAAAGAGAAAACTCTCATGAAGACACCTGAACGTACCCTGTTCAAGTCTTTCCCTTGCTCTCAGTCCGTTTTCTGCAATCCTAAAAACAAGCAGTGAAGATCCGTGTCTGGGAAGTACAGCCATAATTTGCTTTAAAACACACTAAAACCCTATGAGTTGAAAATATTGTTCATTTTAAGGTGGATTTTGAGTTTGTTCTTTACAACATATCCAGTCAACTCAGAACCAACCATAGAACCATAACAAAACCTAAGGAAAATGGCAGCAGCCTTGGCTTTGAAGCATCTACGGCAACGTGCAACAGCTGAAGAAGGTGTATCGTTGGCTTGGATAACTAATTCTGCTTGCCACCCAGCCAAAATGAATTACCATCTATTCAGCCAGTGCAGAATATTTTCCTATTCCCTTTTTTGCACTGGTACAAATCAGAAATTTATTTCCAAAGGGATCCAGATGCAAAACCTCAACGTTTCTGTAGGCAAAATAAACCACGACGTATGTTCTTCTTGGCAAAGCCACCACTCAAAAGGTGCCTGGAGATATGCTATACTGATTATGAGATATTATTGTGAGGTTTTATTATCCTTTTAAACAATAAAACAAGAAAAGAAACCAACATAAAAGCAAGCAGCTCTGTGCCAGATGTAAGAATTTAATGCTATCCATTCCTGACTAGCACTGGGAACATGTGCTTCAAATATGAAACTTTTCTAAGTCTCCCCAGGTGAGCAGTTGATCTTATCTTGCAATTTCTGCCTCTTTTCAAACAGAGCACAGCCCAATCTAGCAGCCAAATGATCCTAAGAATGTCATAGCTAAATAAACGTGTTTTTTTTTCCTTTAACACCATCTTCCCCAAGTAAACATTACACTCCAAAGAAAAATTTCCTTGCAATATCAGCTCAGAATTTTAGACGGGAACAAGGGAGCATGGAACAGTTTGGGATTTGTGGTCCCTCCACCTCTTTCATATCTAACAGATCTTTCCCAGATCAAGCCTTCTTGCAGTTAGCCTAAAATCTCCACTCACTCCTAAAATCCCAGAATTTAGAAATACTTTTTGGTCACGTATGGTGAAAAAAGTTTTTGAAGGCGGAGTAAAACAGTCAATGTGAAAGATTGGGCCAAGCTCCTCTTCTCCCAGGGGCCTGAATACAATTCTTGCACACATCCAGTTTGAAAACTGGTGGTTTGAAATCTCTGAAGGAGACAGTAACAACTTCCACTGCTCTTATGGTGACTTTAACATAAATAAAATTATATGCAAATTAATGAAAAAAGAGCATTTCCTGGAAAAGCTTTGCAGATGGACAATGTCTCATTAGATTCTCTTGACTAAGATCTACCTGGAGGGAAGAAAAGCGTCCATAAAAGAAGAAGTGATTTTAGAATCTCAGCTTAGCAGTTGCTTTGAAGCGGACATGATGGAGACAGAAAAATGAAAGCAATATCTAGATGAAGAAGTAGAAAATCAGCTTTCACTTGTGATAAATAAATTATGAAGATGTTTGTTCTCAGCTGACATCTGCAAAGGCTTAACTGCTAAAAAGAGCATTTAGTTCACTTCAGAGATTGTTGAAGTATCTTGCTACTACATTCTGTTTTCCAACTGGTTCTTATTTACGGTAGAATTATTAAATATTTATTATAACAGAAAGCAAGTATTTTCGATTGTCTTAATTCAGTGTCTTTCAGTGAAGTGATAACTTGCTTATATTTTGTACATGAACCTACAATGTCATTGCCAAGAAAAGACACAAATGGGCCTCCACCACTTGTCAAGGACTGTACACAAAAATACATTTGCCTGATTTTCTGTCAATTTAGTTGTTGACAACTTGCTAAACAAGGAAGAACAACACTACAATAATAGCTGACAGATGCTGTTTCCACTAACTTTCAAATTCCTTAAACCTCTCCAAAAACACATGCAGAAACCGATCTGCTTGTCTGTCGACGTGTGATTCCAAGCAGAGATGTTCTGATACCAGGGCCTATCAGTTTACATGAGATATTTTTACATTATCCAAATGCACACGAACCACAAACGACAGGAAAACATGCAGCAGAACTACTTGTCTTTCCACTTACAAAACAAACTACTGCAAAGTGGTACCTGTACAAAGTTGCTAGAACCTAAATTTAGAATATGAGCTCGGGGTTAGAAGACATTTGAGCCTCTTCCATTTTCTGACACCTGGTTATGAGGAAGACTGGGGAATCCCCTTGTCATTCTGTGCTGGTTTGTATTTTGTTCATGTGGGTCTTTTGTTGTCTGTGCAGTAGAAATATTAGAATAAAGAACAATAGAATATTCTTCTACTGTTGAAGAACACCTACCCTGGCCAATAGATCTAAAACACTGGGGCTAATTTTGTACAAAATCAAATGTCTTGTCTATTTCTTTCAATTTCACAAATGCTCTATAACACACGAGTCACGGTCTTCATAATTAATGCCATTTGCACAAGTTTCTTGGCCAAACCTAGTAAATTTGCCTTTAGCAAAGATTTTTTTCACTACTCACATGCTTTACTCTTGGAATTGAAACAATGGTTGATTTTTCACTATTTATAAGGAAGCCATAAGCAAGAATGTATCCTAAACTGTCCATGCAAGCTCGTGGGCTGTCAGTGTAATTTCTAATAAATCATTGGAATTAAGAGATAGGATTAATCTCATCTCAACTACCTGAATGCTGGGCACTTAGTAAATACCAATTTTTGGCATTTTAAGAAAACAAACAAAAAACATCGCCCGACCTCCATTTTGAACCACATCTTTAACACTGAGAAATTTCCTGGTTTGAGAGTGCAGGTCTGTAAAGTTCTTAAGAAAGAGACGATGCCAGATTGACTACACCAAACTTAGCATGGCCAGTGAGCTGAACTGCCCTGAGGAGGCTCTGCTTGAATGCCCATCCCTGAGAGGCAGCAGTGGCCTGAGGGACTGGCATGGGACAGAGCCAGTCCAGA
The DNA here is from genome assembly GCA_013397175.1 of Platysteira castanea. Taxonomy (NCBI): domain Eukaryota; kingdom Metazoa; phylum Chordata; class Aves; order Passeriformes; genus Platysteira; species Platysteira castanea. Next base: position 190,747 of record VYXC01001542.1, read on the forward strand.
GTGCAGCTGCCTTCTCCTCACGTCTAGGACACACACTCCTCCCTACACCACACATACTCTCTTGGAACTCTCTTGGAGCTTTTCCTGCACCTCACTCACTGACCTGACCTTTCCTTCCACATTACCACCACATGTGAAACCTCAGGAGTGCACAAAATTCACAGTCAGGGACAGGCACTTGTATCCCAGGCTGGTGGTGGTGAAAAATCCTGCATGGATTTTAAAACAGCATGGATGCTCAGATGTTTATTAAAAAACAGCTGACTTGTACATAGGTGTTCTCTGCTGACACATAAACAAGGAAGTGGGTTAGCAAAAAAAAAAAAAANAAAAGGAAAAATGCACTGGAAATATGTACAAATCTGACTGTTATTGTTATTCCCCACTGAAAATCACAGTTGGAATATTTTCTTATCCCATCAATTACTACTTAAATGGCAAACAGAAAATTCAAATGGGAAATCACAGAAATAGAAATATCTTTCCCTTGTTTACTCTTCTCACATTGATACTGTAAGCACATATATCACTGTGTCGCCTGTCCTTTTTGGAACATCCAAAATCCTTTCATATGGGGAAATGTTAATCATGGCCCAAAGGTAAACATGGTTTATGGGTAATGCAGTTCCTTTGGGAAGGCAGGAAATAGGGATTTTTATTTGATTTCTGGTGTTCAGAGGTGGTGTTCAGGCTACAGCAGAAAATACCTCCGTGCTTTCCTAAACAAGTAGTTAATAAAAGAAGTCTGCAAGACTTCACACTCTTTAGCTGCTCCCCAGAACCCTTTTGAAGAGTAACACTTAGCACCTGGTCTGCTCCGTGTGGCCCTGCTGATGGCTGATGAGAGACCCTGAAGGATTTGTGGTCCCCCAGTTACTTTAATCATTGTTTCATTTCACCAGGCAAGACTTGAGTGGCCTGGTGGCTGTAGGCAGGCAAAGAGTCATTTTTAAATATTATATAATGAAGGTGAAGGAGATTAAGTACTGGTACCTTAAGCAGCGTACGTATTTCAGTCACTGAGTTGTTCCACTTCAGTCAGGAAAGAACAAAATTGGTTCAGGACGATGTAGAAGTTCTGGAGACACAACACACTCCACTGCTTAGTGGCCAGCGTCACAGTGTAAGGGTTTGGAGTCCTCACCTTGCCACAAGCCCCCAGCTGCCAGTGCCACAGACATGAAGAACGTCCTGCCCCAGGCTCAGCCCCCTCTGCCACAGCCTACACGTGGCACTCCACAAATCCTGCATCGTCCCTGCCACTCAGCTCGCGAGTATTTCCTGAAGTAACAGCAGCAAAGGAAGGGAAGCTGCAGCGTGTGCTGCCCACAACCAAGCACACGAGTTATTAAAAACACCTAGCTTACAGGGGGACTTTTTAATTCCTGAGACATTAAACATCTGAGGAATGTTTTGAGAAGACAAAGAGGCAGAGCAGAAGCTAACCTATGTAAAGAAGGCTGATCTAGGACTGAAAACAGATTTTCTTATTTACTGGAAGGAACGGGTGGATGAATTACACAAATAACCAGTGTGTCTCTATTTCCTTCTATCCATCACACTGCTTTATCCATCTCCTTTTCTGCCTATATTCAGCTTTATAAAACAAATACAGTACAATTTAAATTATTAATTTTCTTTTCAGTTCCGTCTAACATCAGTTTCAGTTCACTAATCTGTATAAACCCATTGATTAAACTAATGCATATCTACAATATTATGTATTATTAACTAAGTTTGGTCTCTTGAAACATTTCCATGACAACACATCACAATAACATACTCACATTTGTCTGGCCTAGAAAAGGATTTCTTGCTTTTCATATCATTCTCAGAAAAGGTAAAGTAAATATAGATTGCTGTAGCAGTAGCCAGATTAGCAACTGATACCCTAATCCTGCTCCGCCTGAATAAACTGCAACTCTCCCAGGCCCTGTATTCCCCCTGCCACAGGTATTATTAATCAAAATTTTCTGCCACACTGACATACACTCGTAAAAAATGTAAAATCTCAGAGGATATAAAATGCTCTCAACTTTCACTAATTCCAAGAGAAAGGCAAGAGGCATTTCATACAAAGACTAAATAAAAGGGGTTTTTTTGAGTCACAATAAATACAGAACTGCACTGAACCACTGCCAGGAAAAACTGCAAACTCTGCCCTCCTCACCTAACTCAAATGTCTCGTACCTCCAGGGAAGGGAATTCCTGCCAACACCATAATCTGTGCTTTCTGCAAAGTCATCACAGAATCTAATGTGTAGGACTGCAACAGATTACAGAAGAAATGAGAACATCATTAGCACAGCTATAAAAAGATGGAGAAATTATGTGGGGAGATGCACACTGGTGAAAACATTAAAGCGAACTTGCATAGCTTGAAAAACAGTTGATGTCTGCAGCTTCACCTGCTCTGCCTTTCCCTTCTTGCTTTAAAAAAGCCCCACATTTTGTGCCACTAAAACAGAGCTTTATGTTAGTTAAACATTGGCGTGGCCTTTAGGAATAGTGAGCACGAGTTGAGGACATTTTCGCGTATTGTGAGAGGGAAGGAAGGATTGGGGCACTGCAGGGCTGGCACCTTCAGTGCAGCCTGTGAACCTTTCACTAAATAAATACTTCTTTTCCCAATCAAAACATTTGTTTCCATCACTTTTTTTCTTGTTCTTTCAGGTGTTAATCTTGATAAACTTAAACTTCTTTGCAACTCTTAAAGAAAAACAATCCAGAAGCTGGTGGGGCTTTCAGAGAAGCTGAGTTCATTCATCTTCTGACACCCTTCCTCATGCAGCAACTCTGGCAATGTGAAATTAATACCATCCTACCTCTCCAAAGTCATCTCATGTTGGGCTGTTTGGGCCTTTGTTTAAAAAAAAGAAAAAAATTAAACAAAAAAAATTTGTTTCCTGGTTTTCAATTGTTAAATCATGACTGAATAATCCTAATCTCTCTGAAGTGACAGATCAGATCATCCGAGCTTCCAGAAACTGTGACTATGCAGCTTGGCCTCCCGCAGCCTTTGGAAAGGCAATACCGGAGCGGCTCACTCACGTGAAATTTTCTTTTTAGCAACATCGTCTGAGATGGAAATAATGTTTATTACTCCGAAGCCTGGCAGGCAAGCGGGCACACTGCAGGTGTGTGCTGAAGGTGTAAACCTGGATACATCCCTGGCTGCATCCCCGGCCGCACCCCGGCCCGCCCGCGGCGCAGGTGCAGCGGTGTCGGTCTGGTGCCCTCTGCTGATCGCTGCCTCGGCCCACCGGGAGCCGCAGCTGGCCCCGCTCTCCTGACCGCCTTCCCCGCTGTCTGACAGCCCAGCGCACGAACCGGCGGCCTCCAGAACGAGGTGTGAGCCCGCGATGGGAGCGCCCGCGGAGCCGGACGCGCCGCGCTGCAGCTGCGGTACGAGCGAGAGCGCGGGGGACAGCGCGGGGACAGCGCGGGGACAGCGCGGGGACAGCGCGGGGACAGCGCGGTCAGCCCCGCGGTCCCCTCTCCTCCGCACGTTCAGCTGCTTGTGCTGCTGCTGAGCACAAGGCGATTGAAGCAGCCCAGTTCCACCTCCTGGGACAGAGCAGCGCCGGCCTCCTGCCCCTACTCTGAGAGAGCAGCCCTGAGCTGCTGTGGCCCTGCTCCTCTTTCCTGCCAGCGGAACGCTGGGGCTCCTTCCCCGGCATGGACTGGAAGGAAGGCTCTTCAAAGGGCAGCTCTGCAGCTCTGCAGGCTGCTGAGGACAAGTGTCAAATCCCGGGCTCACAGTTCTGTGAGCTGAAATCTGCGCTCGTTACTCACAACCACTGCTGGCACCCAGGGTGTGGATCAAGCAAAACAAAACCCAAAAGCCATAAACCAATGTATTTTTATGTTCTTATTCTGGCTAAGTATCCTAATGAGTATTCTACCTCCTGAAGTTAAGAAACCAAACTGCAAACTAATATTCACAGCATTAAATTGGCAACTTCTTCAGAGCTCATGATCTACCATGACTAGCCTCTCATTCCCAAGATCAAGTGGTTCCATTGCAAAGGATCCTATTTGCCCTGACAATAAAGATATTTTTCAATATATTTTATTCTATATGTCCAGTTTATCAAATGGGAAAAAAAGCCAGTTAAATTCCAAAAATAATAGTTTTGACACTGACACACTTAAATGTTGAAATTACTTCCTCAAGTGCTTCAAATACTAAAAATTGAATCCATATCTCATTCTGGTTGGAGGCTGTGAGTGACTCCATGGTCAAAAATTAAAACCTCTCCTTTAAAATTAGGTTATCAGAACAAATAATCATATTTATAATTCTTTAGTCCTTGTCTTCAGGCACTGCATAATTTGAATTAACATCTGTTTTTCACACAAATTTTAGCCTAAGAATATGTGTGCAAAGTGAACATCTCTTTTTCTAACTCTCAGTTTAAGGATTCTACAACATCTTGGTTGTTGTTAAGAAAGGTATTCCACAGGTACCTTTTGTCATAGCAGTTAAAAAAAAACCCAACTTGTCAAACTGTCTCGACTATTGGTGGGAGTTAAAAGTAAGATTCTAATACATTTAGGGGTTGCTTCTGTAACTAGAAGTTTCAAATATGCAAGATTATTGTATAACTACCTGTGATTCATAGCAAATATACAACTTTCTATTAGAAATCTCACTCTGAACAAGCCACAGTGTTTACTTACCTACACTGCCCAAAAATACTGACAGTGTGTGGAATTCCACAGATAACAAATTGCCTTGCTGTGCCAAGGAGAAAAACGCTTTGCAAATAAGTATATGAGATTCATATATCTGGTAGATAAAACTAAAACTAACACCCTGTGCTCCCCTTGCTTTTTCCAGCTTCCACCCACGAGACACAGTTTAACCCACCAAACAAAGCTCATCAGGAATGTTTAATTTAGAGGTGGCTGCAGAAACAGCTTCATCAAACCATCACAACACAACTTCCAGCCCTGGTTCGTTTGTTTGCTGCAAGCTGAATGCCACCCCCTTCCTTCCAGCAAGGACAGGAGCTCAGACCCAGCACCCGCTGGGACATCAGCACCTGGAGAGGGAACCAGGCACAGGTCGGGCTCGACACGTCCGGACCCATAAAATGAGTCAGTGGCCACACACTTGCAATCCATCCATCACACATCTCGGGAAAAGCTGGGCCCAATGTGCCATCATTCAAATGTAAGATGATATTTTCGCCACCCAGTTTGTTGAAGAAAGGCTCTGGGATAAATGAAAGGTAAAATCCTTGGAAAAATAAACTCGAGTCTGTAAAATATTAGCCAGTGTTTTCATAACTTTTCCAGCAACTATAGTTTCTAATAGATCAAGTGTGACTGTATAAAGCTGCGTGGAGAAGCCTGAGCAACAGAGATGGACACATTACACCTTTCCCTCTAATGCCCAGATATCACATCTTCCAAACTTGCTGAAAATAACTGCTTTGGTTATAATTTATATTTTATACACTTGAAGGTGAACCACAATGGGAAACTTAATATCAAGGTTTTCAGCTGTGTTATTTCAGGGAAGTTTATTCACTCCTGTAGCTGTGAAGGCATGGAACAAATGGATGTTGTTCCCACATTAAAGCAAATAAAAGCATCTTTTTCATAGTAGTGACTGAAATAAAGAGTTACAGCTGAAATATTTCTCAGGAAGTTCTCAGAGAGCACAGGTTCACTGTTCACTATATATTCACTGCAGAAATAATGTAATAGCTACAGCAACTACACTAAGTTATATGCCATTTGTGTTTACTTATCTCCTTTCCATAAATCACATTTTTTTGCACCAGGAGAGTGTTTATTGTCTGCCTGCCTTGCACTGTTGCTATAGCTTCATCTTTTTCCTTCCCTTCCTGAGCTGGTATTTACACTCTGCAGTGTTTCCCATGATTACTATAAATGTAGAACACATTTTTAACAAAAATAATTTAAATGAAAGAAAGACTCAATGAAGAAAAGTAAGACTGTCTGGATGGCCAAGAATATTAGCAACAACCAGGTCAGTCTCTCTATATTCAAAATTCACAGTTCCTCCTTCCATCCCAGGTGTCCAGAGAGCTCTTCAGCCTCCAAGGAGCTCAAGGCAGATCACATGAGGACTGAAGAGGCTTTTGCATGCAAACATAGTTGTTAACAGAGGTAACTGTGTCTGAGTTAATGGACAGATTCACAAACCATTATTCTCTAATTTAAATAACTCAGAGGTATCTATAATTTTAAAAACTCAGCCTATCAAGCTTAGCTTTCAATCCTGTTTGCAGTGCTGAGGATGCGACAGGCCCTTGAATACTGTCACACACACACAGGAGGTGACACAAGGCAGACCAGCCACACATTTGACACGGTTTCACATCATGTTCTATACATTACACCCTGACGAAGCTGAAAGAACCTCCAAAGAAGCCCAGCTCTTGCTCAGATTTTATATTTATTTTCACCTCTAGATAGAGCAAAATGTTAGAACCTCTCCTTTTCTAACACACCCAGAATACAGCAAATATAAACTTTGGAAGAAAATGCTCATAAAAGATATGCAAAATATTTTACCATTTCAGCACTCACAGTTTAGCCCATGAACTCTTATTTCTGGCCAGCTGAAGAATGATTTATTGCTACTTAAACAGTTTCACTAACTTAAAAATTCAGACTAGCACGGCCCAGAAGTGTGTCTTACAGAGAAAAACTGGCACCAGTGACATCTGTCAGATGTCACCGATGGCAGATAGTGACACCCAGCACCAGGCAGCCATCAGCCTTCCCTGGCTTCTCCTCCTCCCTAGCCAGGGGAAAACCAGAAAGCAGAAACCACTTGGCTCTTCTCTCCTGCTTCAGAATCCCTCAAGTAAACTTGATGCTCAGATGACATTCTAACTAATTACAATACACTGAAAACTACATTTTTTTTCAGCCCTCCATAGTAGTTGTAGAGTACACCAGGAATGCTGAGTCATTCACAAATTTTTCCCTCTTAAAAAAACCCCACATGTGTTAATTAATTAAACCCCACCCCAGTTAATTACAGAAGATCAAGCCAGGGAGCTGAACAAACTCCACTTGAAGGTCTTAATATTTTAGATAATTTTGCATGGCTTCTTTTGTCTTAAAAGAATCTGAGAGAAAAAAGAAGAAACAAAAGACCTGCTTTTTCTACTAGAAAAAAAGTTTTGATTTTGTCTGGATAATAAGAATTTATAGTGTTGTTGAAAGGCCCTGGAGACAGTCCTAGAGACTGAAGTAATTTATTTACTCGTAGAACAAGCACAAACCATACGAGCACCTGCCCCAGGAGCCCAGTTAAAAGCCTCTTGGACCTGACCTGGAGAGACACCCCACAGAGGTGAAACAGGGTGCCGTGCTTCCCATTCCACTGGGGATATTTGTTTTCCCTTTCTAGATTATTTTTATTTTTGTTTTATTTCTTTAAAGAAAGAGAGTGTGTGTGTGTGAAAAGTACCGTTTTCCATCCAGCAAGAGTTCAGAGAATTCTTCATAAATGTGATTTGAAATTCTGCCTACTTTGAAGGAAGCATCAGACCCCCTCGAGGTCACTGACGTGGATTTAGGGCTTTGTTACTAAGCAAACAGCTAAGTTTGGAACCTTCAAAAAAGTGGGGAAAAAACCAGGATATGAATGCAAACAGACAGCAAACCCAGAAACAACAGCCACGTTCATGAGAATAGGAGTCACCCTTTGGATTTATGGAGTGTGATGTACTAATATACATAATGAAGCAGACAATCTAATGACTCAGAGTGCTAAAAAGGAGGGAAAATATAAATCCACAGAAGTCACAAGATAGACTTTCAAGATTGATGGGGATAAGCAAAACATTCCAGATGTCCTAGTCCTGGATTCTTGTCTGGGCTACAGAAAATCACCTTTCCCAAGGAGAGAACACCATTTGTCTTTCAACCTGCACTTTGGTTCCCATTACCACTCACGAATAGTCAATTTTCATCTATCTGCTTTTTCTTCCACTTTTAATCAAAATGAAAGAGCAAATGTCGTTTGTATATAAAACATTTTAATAAGTGTCTCTAAAGACAAAGTACTATAGAGGCATTCATAATATGTAATTTATCAAGATGAAGCAAAACTTTTTTTTTTGTCCGTAACTGCTGTTTAAATTATACAAAAATACTTGTATCAGTTCTAAAGCTGCCATTGCCACCATTCTTCTTCTGCTGTAAAACCACATTAGCACAGCTAAGTACATACCCTATTTACTGGACAAAATTTACTGTTCTAATTACTGGACCTGTTACAGCTAGTGGAAAATAAGAGTTACTGGGTTTTGCTCTGAAGAGGAAAGCTGTTCAACAACAAGGTAACAGTGGGATACAAGAGAGACCAGGAATCTGATGAGTCTATAACTTGCTGTTACTATGGAAACCAAAGATTATAACAAAATATTCCCATTTTAATCACAATCCCTAGAGGACTGCCGCCTCTAAATTGATTCTATTTTTAAATTTAAGATTTTTAAAATTTACTAATCCAACACCAGCCACAAAAAAAAGTCACCTAGAAAGTCTGAGAAGAGCCACACTTGTTCACATGTCCCCAACACTAGGACTGAGTGGGAAGTATCACCAGCACTGTTCCACTTCAGCTGTTGCAAACCCATCACTCTGTGCCCCAAGCACCTGGACTCCAGCATTTGAGTATGCTAAATTCTGAGTTCCAGTGTTCAAAACCAAAGGACTGTCCTCTGTGTTAATACTAGGGATCCAAACTCTCAGAAGAACATGCCCTATCAGCTGTGTCCAGGTCTTCAACAGCCCCTTTTTGGAAAGGGCTGAATAACACAGGGCATAAAATGTGCAATCACACTGCGAGGTGCTGGAACCCTCACACCTCCGCAGGATTTGCAAAGCAAAAGTGTTCAGGACATGAACTGAACACAGGCCATGGCAACCTGGAAGATTAAAAGGAAAGTAACAACTTCAGCACTGAGTTTCAAGAGTTGCCTGCTTAGACTGGAATTTCCAGGAAGCCTGAAAATAAGTTCTTAATCACTGTCAAAACTACACTTTTATTTTAGACAGAAATCTAAGAATTTGTTTGCATGGCCTGCACTACTCCCTCTAATTCAGCCTCTAGAATTCTCTGTGGCAAATCTGAAATTCTACCCTGTATTGTTTGGTCCTTTTGCAATAGTAAAAAAAACCCAAACTCTGAAGCTGAACTAAGTTACATGAAAAGGCTTTTTATAGAAAGTCCATGGTAAACAGGCTTATGTGGGAAGCAGGGTCTCAGAAGTGCCTTGAATCTCACAGATACACGGCAGTGCTGAGCAGGGACTGGAGGGGCCTGACTGGTGCCAGAGACATCCTTGGTACTGTGCAAATCAGGGGACACCAGCCCTTAACCTAAATGACTTAAATCTCAGACAAACCTTTAAGGAAAGGGCTTCATTTATTTTTTTCCTGTTGTAGTGTATTTCTAAATTTGTAGTGGGAAGGCAGCTTTGTTCTTTACTTTATTTTCCTGACTCTTCCTTAATCAGGCAGAGCAAGAAGAGAGATCTCGGCCTGACCTACCACCACATTCCTTGGGAGCAACAGCTTTCAACAGGCCCCCGAGTGATTTATAATCTAAGCACGTTCAGGGGCTGCCCAAGGATAGGGAGAGCTTTTCCTAACAAATTGCAGAAGACGGAGGGGCTTGGCAAAGTGTCAGGTCAGCACTGTGGCACCTCCGCAGCAGTGGCGGCCACTGCCACACGAAGAGCAGCCTGTTGGAGGGGGGAGGATGGTGATTTTGGAGCTAATTATGCATGTGGTTACCACATTTGAAGCTCAGCTTCCCACATAGCGATCATTCACTGCTACAGAAAGTCACACGCCAGCTTTAGGTCTCCCATCTCTGTCTGCCCCAGTCAGATGGAATCTGGTGAGGATGTGGAGCCAAGAATGTGCAAACAGTGTGCCTGACTCTGCTTCCCATCCCTGCATTTCAGCAGAGATGCTGAGGGATAAACAACCGTGCTCTGAATCCAGGCCCATAACAAATATTTTGCAAGTACATTGTTGTCCTCCATTAAAGAAAACCCCAAATTCATTTTTAAACCCTGAAAACGCAAAATCCTGAATTGTGTTTTTCAGAGGAGCAGTTAAGAAGAAGTTTAATAAGTTAGCTTCCAAATAAAATAAAGAAACCAGCCTTTATTAAATTATATGGAAGGGGGTCAGAGATTAAAAATCCTCTGCCTCTCATTATTAGACTTGAGATGACAGATTCATTCCAGAGCACAGAAGGAAATATATTATCCCAAAACAGGATATGAAGTTCAGTCCCAGTAGATTAGTCTCTGTTAAGTAAATTTATTGTCTGATCTTTTAACTCTCCACCAAACTGCTGCCCAAGATTTTTTCCCTAGCAGTATTAAACCCCCTTTCCTTCTGGTTCCTTTCCCTTCCCTCCACAGCCCCACCCCAGAGCTCCCCAGCATCCATCCTCTGGTCTCCTTCCCATCAGGGCTCTGATGGGGCATGAACCTCACAGAAAAGCAAGAGGGGACACGAGTAGGAGGGAAAGGTCTGACAACTGCAGTCACCCACTAATAAAACCAGGCTGTGCTCTGACGGGCTGGGCAGAGGAGAAAAGCAGGATAAATGTTTCCCTTGGTTTAGAGAGCAGCAGCAGCAGGCCTGGCGGTGTCTGTGCCTGTGTATCTGTGTGTGTGTGCCTGGGAACTGCTCCGTAATCTGCACACAGGCATTGAGGGAAACCTTCAAAAGGGCTGTGCTCGCACTGGTACGTTCTGGGAAGAATTAAATGTACTGTGTGAGGGTAGAAGGCACATCAAACAAAGAGCAACTCTATCCCCAGTCTGTTTACCAAGGCAGAAGCAATCTTCCATACAATGATACATTTCTGTTTAGTCTGACTTTAGAATCCATGAAATTATTTGCAAAGACAGGGATTCCTAAAAAATTCCAGTAGAAAAAGGCACTCTTTCCCTCATCCTCCCTTTCATTCCCTTTAATTGCATGAAATTTAATTGTATAATTTAATTGCATGAAAGAGCCACATTGTGACAAAACCGAAATAACCAGAAGTTATTTCTGAGTGCTGCAGCTAGAAATGTTTCTATCTGGGCTCTAAGGTGCTTCTCTCACCTAGGACAAACATTTCACAAGGATCAAAGGTACAACATGCTTGATTCTACTACTGCTTGATTCTGTTAGACTGCTTTTGTTGTCTTCCTCTAAAAGTAAATTATAAAAATAATCCTATCAGGTACTTAGCCTCGGCACTTTGCATGTTTTCAACTAGAAGAGCTGTGTTGTACCATCTTTATGCATGGAAAAATTGCAGAGAGCTTGGTCTCACCAACAGAGTGTGCTGTCAGTTCGTTATTAGATTGAGGGCAACACCATTAACAGAGAAATTTTTTTATTATTTTATCTGGTGATCTATTGCAATTACCCTAATCTATAATAAGATGTTTAAATAGCCATCTGCACTTACAACAATTGATTTTTCACAGCATCTGCTGCAAAATGCCATTCTTGGCTCTGTCTTGCCTGGCTGATGATGCACAGTGCTGAGCTGCACAACTGTTTCTGTGCAAATCCAGCTCTTATTTACTTTGGGGGTTTTCTGTTTCTCTTTAGACTCTGCGTGGGGAAGGCATGGGAATCACAAACAACACATTTGGCAACTCTTCACATCATCGATGGCTAAAACAACCAGTCCTAGCCACAAAAGTGTCCTTGTGTAGACTGTTTTCTCCTCAAATAGAGTAATTCTAAGACGGTTACTTGCTCAACTTGCACCCTACCATTTCATCTCATTGTATTTCCACCATGTATAACATGCAAATATTTATTGCTGAAATTTATTTCTAAAGCAATCACTGTGGAACAAGTTTAGGATAAAAAAGATATTCATGGAAAGAAACCTGCTTTATTTTCTGTATAGCTTTGGTTCTGTTTTAATCCAGAACTTCATTTTAATATTTCAAGAGATCTTGAACAGATTTGATGTTATCGCAATGACAAAGTGTTCCTCAGATTCATTTTCGATGAACTCTTCCCACCACAGTCCAGCAAAAGAAAGCTCTGTACTCTTTGCACTTGAATGCAAACAAGACACACATAAAGCAAACCCTGAAGGTCTCAGCCAGGAGCCTGCATAACCCATTATACTTACATTCCAACTTCCCTTGCCTTGGAAATTCATTCTTCCAGCAATCACACATTTGTAAGTAACCAAAAATACATTTGTTTCTATTGATGTAAGCACTCAGCAAGTGGCTCCCCCCTGGTCTGTGTGTTCACCACAGCTTTGAAAGCAGGCTCCGAGTCATCTGCTGAAAGAGTCAGTGGGGCTGCAGAGCAAACTGATCTAGCAGACATCTGTACCTTGCTCCCGATGTGACACACAGGAGACACTTACATCTGCACAGAAATATTTACGGGCACGCACAGAAAAGGCTCTCACACACACACACCCCGAGAGCGCTCCGGGCTGAGCAGCCCAGCTCCTGCACCGAGATCCTCTTAGCACGCTTCTAATTGCCTCTGATAAGCCCTGTGCTCAGGGGAATAGGCCACACAGGCTCCATCCAAAGAAATTCCCAGCTCTATCTGAGGAAATTCATCGTGAGCACTACAGGAATTGAACACATCCACTGCTGATGTAAATAAGACAACATTAATGCAAGTTTAAAGCAAGCTACACAACAGGGATTTCTGGGGAAAGCACGCTCTGGGCAGGGTCCGGCCCTGTCCAGGTGTGTCCAACAGCACCACACAGTTTGCCCTGCCAGGGAAAAAGTCTGAAATACTTCTTTTTGTCAGTTTAAAGAAGAATACTAACACTCATCTACAAAAATTACGTAAAAGGAAAAGCAAATGAGGACAGCAGTCCTCTTGCTTGCCTGACTCCCTCTGCACCTCTCAGAACCAAGTCCCCCAGTTCTACTTCATGGCAGAACCTATGAAATAAACTATTGTTTCCATTAAATGCAAGCAAATGAAACTAATTTTTCATTGAATTATAAATATTTGCTGAAACTGATCGTTTAATGCAAGGATTCTCTGATTCAGGGCAGGAGAACAAACACTAATGCTATTTAGGTAAAAATTCAGATGCACAACATTCTGTATTAAACACTGTACGATCATTCACTCATGCAGGATAAACAGTGCATGATCACTGATACTTTTATGCTCTATTAAACTGTACTCTCCAATGAGCATTGCACCACGGTTCAGAGGTGGCCAGAAATATTAACATCTAAACTATGGAATGCTTTAGTCTAACCAAGCTGAAAGGTCTCCCTCATGGGACTGGCTGCTTTCAAAGGTGATATTGATACCAGCAGTGTGAACACTATCACTGAACCTTGTTGCTGGAATAACACCCAGCTCTTGGAGCCATGTGAACACCACTAAAACTCAAATGGTATTTTCTGTACAACTGTCGCCATCACCCCAAGCAAAAATGAACAAAAGAAAACAAAACAAACCCCCACCAAACAAACCAAACCACAACTCCAATGAAACTTCATTTTAAAATCACTTATTCTACCCTATTCTTTGGCAAAACTTGATTTTACTGCCTATTGTACCAGACTGCAACACACTGAATAACGAAATATTGTAAAAGTGCAATTACAGCAAAAGCATTCAAGGTGACTCATTAACACAGGAATGTGGCCTGAATATCACAAATTCTCACATCTCTCCATCTAATCCCACTGGAAATGATGAGTGTACAAACAAGTAAAGAAATTCTTCAGTTATTTGCTCCCCTGCACAATTAATCACTGAATCAGGTACCTGCTGGAATTCCAAGTGACTGCCGTGTTCTAAGTGACACGAGGAGCGTGGTGTGAGGTTCACAGCCTGCACAGGGTCAAAGATGCCATTCCAGTGCTGTAATTCCAGTGCAATGCTCCTGCTAATGCTGGGCCTGTGCATTCCATACCCTGACTCGTCAGGCAGAGCTGATAACCATCGGGCACTGCAGTCATTCTTTAAACAACGTCTCACAAAACAGATGGAGACAACTTATGGAAAAACTGAAAGAGGGATTGGAAGCCTATTCCAAAAAAAAGTTATCATCCTACTAGGTTTGGATTAAAAAGTTGTACTTCATAATGAAAGCCAAACGCGCTGAGAAGGCAGGACAGTAATCCTGCCTGAGAAGGACTGCTTCAGAAATCAGTTCCTGAGTTCAGAAATTAATTAGTTCAGAAACTAATTGAAATCCCAGTGCATTACAAACCCAGATTCACTGGCCATTCCTGTTTCTCTTCGAATGAAAATGTGTCATTTCAGGAGGGTCACAACAAAGCCAGGAAAGGAAAATGTAAGGAAATCTCTTCATACGATAAAAATGGAGTGACTAATGTGGATGACTCAGTTTAATTGCATGACTTTCAACTAAGTGTATTCACAGGGACAGAAATAACACTAAATTAAAAGAAGTATCTGGGAAAAATTATTTTGGATGGCTAAAATACTTATGCCAGAAAGAATGTCTGGGTTTTTAGAGCCATATCTTGTGCACAACTGCATCCAAAACCAGCAGAAACTGGGTTTGTGCCTCCTCCCACTCATCACCCAGGGCCCTATAGCCACAGGGCAGTCCAGGTTGGAAGGGAAGACTGGATTGTCCCTAGTCTAAATTGGGGCCAGCTCCGAGGTCAGACGTGGTTGCTCTTGGCTTTATCCTGTGAGATCTTCAAACCCTCTGAGGATGGAGACTGCACAGTCTGGGCACTCTGGGGGCCACAGTTCATCTGCCTTCAAGGAAGACAAGCTCCACCTGTATCCAGGTATCAAGATGCAGGATGCAGCATGCAGAGCCCCAGTGCCTCCTGAAGAGTATTCTGGTTCTGCAGTGAAATTCAGAAGCTGATTTTTCACTTATCACCTAACAGTATTTATTACGCTGTGTTACTCACAGAACTCTACTGTTATCTGTCTTCTGTAGAGGAGAAGAAAAGCAGCTCATGTGAGTCTTCAGGTGCCAGATCTGAAGCAATTTGGGATGGAGAACAGTTGGTGTAGTAATCAGAGCTCAGTTAGCACTAATTTGGGTCTACTTAACCTCTTAATGTGATTTAATAGAGAGTAGAAACCCCAGATCTGTTATCTCTGGCCATCCTTGAGTACGTGAAAAAGAAATATCCATCATGTGGCCAAGAGATTTCGGTGCCAGCAGGAATGGCAGAATTCCCTGGGGAATGCCAGATTCTTCTCAGTCATCCAGAAACACACAGGATTCTGCACCAGTGCCAAGGAGAAGGGAAAAAACCACCCTATGAGTCTATGAAATTCAGGAGTATGTGGTTAATGCCATAATATTATACATATATTTATAATTTTATTTCATAGATACTGTATATATATTTATATATAATAAGTATGATTAAACTCCATTACCGTTTTCTTTCAAACTCTTTTGACATGCTAAAATATCTGATATTATTCGAATGAGTTATCAAGCAGCTCTATTTTTCCCCCTCTCAATAGCTACCAAAACTTGGAAACAGTCACCATTTCAGAATGAATAATTAAAATAATTTGAATGC
>VYXC01001542.1:206378-370432 GCA_013397175.1 Platysteira castanea
CAAGCAGTTTATAGGTCAGCACACTTTCAGGAAACACACTTTCAGGTCTCAACAAATTCTTTTTCTTTTTAATGCAGGCATGCATAATCCTATGACTCCCCATCCATTTATTGCTCTTCCAAGAAAAGCCAAATGATTGTACCATCATTCATTCCTTACTGAGATATTTGCACGAGGAGCTGGGGCAGCCCTTTCTCAGCATTCCTTACTGAGATATTTGCCCCCAGCTCTGTAGGACACGCTGAGTATAGATGACAAATATATATATAAAATATATATAGATATATATAAATATATAAACCCCTGAAAGCAGCCAGCTCCCGTGTTCACTGCTTCCAGGGCAGCACTATCCCCAGCAGCTGTGCTGCCCTGCTCCACAGCCCTCCCAAGGGGCTCTCCTGAGGGAACAGCTCGGTTCTCCCACCACCATTTGCCATGTTCTGAAGGAGAGCTTTTGTGCCTTGAGCCTAAAAATGAGCAATGTTCATGAACAATGGAAATTTCTCATCAGTGGCTGAAATACAGATCTTCAGAGAGACTTGGATCCCTGCCCCTTGAAGGAATTCTTTTTCTTAACTGACGGAGAATTATTTATTAATTCTGAACTGAAGTAATGAAATTTTAGGTCTTCATGCAGGAAAGTACTGGTGTCTGGTTTCTCTCAATATTTATTTAGTGAGGTTATTGCCACCACTGAAAGCAAAAAATGATACATTTCTGTTGGGTTTACCTCCTTTCTTTAGCACCTGGTGGTCTGGGACACAACATGGGCAACGCACCCTCTGATCAGCAGGGATGTCAAATGTTGGGGGCCACCTGTTNGTATGATTAAACTCCATTACCATTTTCTTTCAAACTCATTTGATATGCTAAAATATCTGATATTATTCGAATGAGTTATCAAGCAGCTCTATTTTTCCCCCTCTCAATAGCTACCAAAACTTGGAAACAGTCACCATTTCAGAATGAATAATTAAAATAATTTGAATGCAGCAACATACTAGAAATCCACAACCATAAACTCACAATCCTCATAGCTATCACATTTGGCTCTGTGCACTGAAATGTGAAATAATGAAATTGTGAATGAGATCATAAATTCAGTAACAAGTATAATTGCTAGTCCTACAGAAAACTATTAGAGTGGTAAGTTGATTTTCTTGTCATTCCCATTCTGCATTAACCAAAAGAAAGAAAAAAATAATATGCAATCAATGTAATGATTTTTGCAACAAGCATCTAATTGATTTTTCTGCCACTACTGTAATTTACAAATAGTCCTGTAGTAATTGTTTGGTTTAACTGGATACATCAAACAAGTGTTCTGACAGTGATATTAATTATGACACATTTTACCCATAGAGAAATTATTTAAAGACAGACAATGTATTCCATAAATGAAATGCATCTTACAATAGAAAAACTAACATAGACTAATAATACAATAGGAAAATAATGTCAATTAGTCTATCCTAATTTTCGATGTGACTCTCGCCTCACTGAAATTTCAGGGAGCATTAGTAGGCAGTACAAATCAAGCAGTTTATAGGTCAGCACACTTTCAGGAAACACACTTTCAGGTCTCAACAAATTCTTTTTCTTTTTAATGCAGGCATGCATAATCCTATGACTCCCCATCCATTTATTGCTCTTCCAAGAAAAGCCAAATGATTGTACCATCATTCATTCCTTACTGAGATATTTGCACGAGGAGCTGGGGCAGCCCTTTCTCAGCATTCCTTACTGAGATATTTGCCCCCAGCTCTGTAGGACACGCTGAGTATAGATGACAAATATATATATAAAATATATATAGATATATATAAATATATAAACCCCTGAAAGCAGCCAGCTCCCGTGTTCACTGCTTCCAGGGCAGCACTATCCCCAGCAGCTGTGCTGCCCTGCTCCACAGCCCTCCCAAGGGGCTCTCCTGAGGGAACAGCTCGGTTCTCCCACCACCATTTGCCATGTTCTGAAGGAGAGCTTTTGTGCCTTGAGCCTAAAAATGAGCAATGTTCATGAACAATGGAAATTTCTCATCAGTGGCTGAAATACAGATCTTCAGAGAGACTTGGATCCCTGCCCCTTGAAGGAATTCTTTTTCTTAACTGACGGAGAATTATTTATTAATTCTGAACTGAAGTAATGAAATTTTAGGTCTTCATGCAGGAAAGTACTGGTGTCTGGTTTCTCTCAATATTTATTTAGTGAGGTTATTGCCACCACTGAAAGCAAAAAATGATACATTTCTGTTGGGTTTACCTCCTTTCTTTAGCACCTGGTGGTCTGGGACACAACATGGGCAACGCACCCTCTGATCAGCAGGGATGTCAAATGTTGGGGGCCACCTGTTAATTAGGAACATTTATCATTTCAGAGCTCCAGATCTCTCCCTACTAGAGTCCCTCTGGACAGATCAAGCTTGCTCCTGACAAATGCAGTCTTCTGCAAGATAAAAACAGATGGTTTCTTTTCCATCAGAATCAGAAGCTGGTGACTATTTAGTTCTGCTCATTCTGTCTTTCAAACCCCTCCATTGTTAAGTCACTGCTAGCACCTCAAGACACCTGAGTCAGGTGCTCAGTGTGGCTGGGGCAGGTGTATACATTCAAAAGAAAGATTTAAACAGATACTTTTGCTCCAAAAATCCTTGAAATGGGGATAGTGAGGTGTTTATGCTCACGTAAGTAAGAAGCTACAAAACAGAACCTGGTACTTGGTGCTGACCTGTAAAACAACCAAGGAACTGCCTGCAAGTCCAACCAATATTAATTATGTGAGCAGACTTGCTATCCCAGCTGGCCTCAGCCTTGGAGTTATATCATCCATTATGTCAAGAACATCAACATCTCTCTAGTTTCACGTTTCTCAACTTTCCAATTCAGCCAATAACATGAAAGAACATTGAATTTACCAAACAACTGGGGCAATCCCAAGGAAAAATGATGACTCTGAGCTGCAGGCTAACCTCAGAGATTCAGTTTTGTTTGTTTACCTTAAATGCATCTAAGATCCTTCTCTTGATACTTTGCCATAAACAAATAACTTTTCCAATTGCATTATGTTTATACCCAACCCTTGACCCCTTGTAGCCCATAATAATTACAGTGCCCTATGATCATTACAGAACTGCAATATTCATAGTACTGCATCTAAACTTCTCAAAAGGGTAAGAAGTTTTCATCCAAGTGTGGACCACATTTGTGGAAAACACCTGATAGGAAACACATTCAGCTCTGGTTCCAGAAGTTTTTTTTTAAAAAGAACCCTGGGGTTTTGTATTCCTTGTCCATTCCTTGATACCCACTGGCAATGGCTGCACACACAGCCAAGCCAGAGCAACACTGAGCCAAATGCTGCACCAGCAGCAATGCCACAGAATGTGAAATCACTGTCAGAATGACTCTCATGGTTCAAATGACCCATTTTTTAAATATTTGCAACCACATTTTATTTTTCCTTTAGGAAAAAATATGTAATTTTAAAAACATATTCTTGAAAGAAACCATTTGGCAAACCACAGCTTTCCTGACTCAGTTTTGTTAAAACCCAAGCACTGAATGTCACACTTTTTTTTCAGACAGTGAGACAGATAAAAAATTGCTAGAAAAGAATAAAAATTGTTTGTGAAAACAGCTCCACTTCTCTCAGGGAAAACCCTTCCAACACATCTGCCAGTCTACTTACACAAGATGAGAATGAAATCTTCAGCAGGTGCAGAGAAAAACATTTAAAGAGATTATTCTGCACAAATAGGATGTTTTCAGAGATTCTTGAACAAAGGAAGGTGAAGAATAATCCCTGAAGCCACTTTGAGACCCAACCTTCAGTTGCATCAGCAGCCTGGTGACTGAGAGCAACCGAGGCAAGAAGTTGTGAACTTTACAGCAGTAGCCAAGTGTGCTACAGCCAGTGCTCACCCGAAATGCTGCTTGGAAATCCTTGAGAAAATTACATGGATTCTGCAATGAAGTATTAGGACATTATAACAGTTTTTACCAACTGTTTCTTCCCAATAAGAACATATAATTTTCCTCTTTTTAGAAAAAACGTCTTATCAATATAAAGAATTTATTTTGGCAAACATGGACTTTAAGCAGAAGTTTTTCCTTTTGCGCAGGAATAACTAACTTTGTTCTTTAATCAGTTTGGTAGGAAGTGAGTGTTACTGGCTGACTGCAGCAGTTGACAAGTGAAATACAGTAAACAGGCCCATCAATAGAGGACAATCAATACAATTAAATTTTCCCAATATTTTCTTGAAAATGTAACACAGGAGGGAAGGAAATTTTCTTGTTAAGAAGGAGGATTGCTGAAATAGTTATTGAACCAACAACTGTTTTCATTTACTAAGCTAAATGACTCCTTCACATCTGTTTTAACGAAGTCTAGCTGCATGCTAATTACACCTATCTGGTTTGCATTACCCAGTTAGCATTTCTTCCATGCACACCAGCAGAGCGGGCCTTCGTTAATTCATAATACTTCATCCACAAATACTAGTGATTACATCAAAAACCCATATTGAAAGTATTTGACATTTACCATTTCACTGCTCACTGAATGTTTAAGTGTCTCCATCTCCTCCACCTGATGAACAGCTAACTCAGCAGAGTCTAGACACACTCACAGCAGCTGCAGTGCTGAGAAGCTGCCCTACAGCAACGCTCTGGGGTCCCCGTTCCCTTTGATAGCAGCATGGCACCACAAGTTATCCCACCAAAGATCAACTTATTGTTTTTATATAGTCTTTCCCTTTTCAAGCCAAAGTTAAATGAAGTTGAAGGCAGCATCTACAGGACAACCCATAGCCACAGCCTTAAAGGATTAGAAGAAGCCATTGTTTTCATGTCAGACATGTTTTTATAATAGAGACCATGTCTATTCTTGTTATTTCATTTTCATCATCACACCAGCTTTTCAGCAGTCAGCCGACCCTTTCCCACACCACAGTTTTAAAGGCTCATAAACATTATCTTTATTATATTAAGAGAGATTCAAAAATTGTAAAACAGATGTGAAGTCGCTGCTGCCAAGAGCCTACACAGTGTGATTCAATAGGATGTGGGTGCTGTAATGTGCTCAAGAAAAATCATTCTAAAACTCTGGGTTCAACTTGCCGAACAATCATTTTCATCTAGGAAAACAAAAGCTTAAAATAAACTAAGAACTCCCATCTGCACAGAACTAAGAGTGATCCAATGACCTGACTGCAGACCCTGCACAAATGCTTCCATTGACAGGATCTGCAGACAAAGGAGCGACGAAAAAACAAGGATGAATTTTTTCTTTGCTCCTAAGGAAGTTGTATAATGGAACAGCATCTATCAGATGTCTCCCGGTGAAGAGAGAACACACAAATCCCACCACTCTCTCAGTGTAGTAGCTCCAAGTTGGCCAAGTTTTCCCTTCACCCCACTAGCAGGCTCGTGGGGGCTAAAATTCCTGCCAGGTACCTGCCAGCCATGAGCCCGCTGCAGCAGATTGGTTTTTCCTGGGCCATGTGCTGCTCACATTTCCCTGCCTCCCTCCCTGGGCTTTGTGGATTCTCCTTCCTCTGGCACTGCTGCTCCTGGAGCACTCATGGCTCTTCCTCCTCACCATTTACAGCTACGTCAGTGCTTTTCCCACAACACAGAATCGATCCATGTGGCATCAGGATTTCTTTTTCCATGTCCTCTCAGCAGCCAGTGGCTTTTCTGTTTCTAACCTTTCATGCAAAATCCCTATGTGGTGATATCTGCAGGAGTTTTTCCGCGTGTGTCTCTTGGAATTAACCACATTCATCTGTAGGTGGTCAGCTTAATTTCTGAAACAGTCGAGAACTTTAATAAAACGAATACAGGGTAGTCTCAAGAAGCAGGCTTTCTCCAGATAAGGAAAAGCTTGGTCTTGGTTATCGGGTTGGGAGTTTTTTGTTTGTTTTTCTTCAAGACAATCCTATGCACCTTCTTAGCAGAATCACAGGATGTATGTTAGTAGACAGGGAACATTTTCAGTGAGTGTCCAGGAGAACAGATGGTGTGCTCTGTGGAGCACCCTCCAGACACACTGTGACACCAAAGGCAGCTTTCGTTTCTTATTTAAAACCAAAGTAAACACCAGCATAAAATATAACAAACTCACTGTGCAAGTAGGGATGTGCCTGAAGCAAAATTTCCTGATTTCCCTGAAAACATGCGTTTTGCTCTTTGGACTGAAGCCATCTCTTTTTCTGTTGGCTCTGCCCCCTCAGGGCCACGCACCGTTCAGCTGAATAACTGTAAGGTTCTCACTTGCAGGCAAGTAGGAAGGAGTTTAATGAATCACAACATTTTGTTCATATTTTGCTTGGAGGAAGCATTTTCCACATTTTCTCCCTCTTAGTGGAGTTCAGAGAAATTCCACCCAAACTCGGTATAACTGCTTTATTGAGACCAAAAGTTCACTGTCAGATCCCAGGGTTTCCCTACCAACCGAAACGAAAGAGAAAAGGGGGCAGGGAAAATAAATGTTTCTGTGGAGCGAATTAACTAATGAGCTTGCTGAGGCTCCCTCAGATTCCTCCAGAGGCCTATGAAGAGCAAGGCTGTGAACGGTGCTCGTGCACATGGACAATCACAGCTCACATGCTCTGGAATGCTCGTTCACCTATAAAAAAAAGTCTTTGAAATTCCTTCTCAGTGACACAGGATTCACTGGAACTGCAAATCCCATTGCTCTTCATGACAAAAAGAGAGATTTGTGGGAGAGAACAGCAGTGAATGACACAGCCCTTGCCAGTTGCTTTTGTCATCTCAGGTAAATGCAAAATGGAAATCCAAGCCTGGTTCCTCACGGTTGTTGCTTGAGTCCTGCATTGCTCCTCCTTGGTTCAAACAGGGGCTGAGGGGAGAGCTGGTATTCTGAGCCATTTTGGCATTTTGAGATCAACATGGCAAATAAGGAGCAAATCTCCAGTTTGAGAGCTAAACTGGGAACTGGATTTATGGAAATAGCTTTACAAAACAAGAGAATCACTTCAACAGTTGAGAGGTCCCTTACTGTGGCTCCAGGGAGTTGAAGAAAAGCCAAATGTAGCACAAATTCACTGAAGAACTGTGCTCACCCTACTGAAACAGAATGGAAAGCATGCAGAGATGTGTATGGCTTCAGATTTAGATATATACTTTTTCATAAAGAAATGTATTCGCTTATTTTACTTCTTTCAAACTTTTAATTAAAAGTTCAGAAATGTGGAGTTTTAAACAGAGGAAATTAGCTCGAAGGCATGTTCATTTGTCATATAAAAGGGCCTTCTATTAATCCCTAATTAAATATTTCTCCACACTTAAACCAGTTAGACATACAAATAAAAATGAAAACACAAATAATGTCCACAGGAATGCTATATGCAGCTCAAAGAAAAATAAAAAAGTTACCGGTTCTACTTTTCCTTCATTTTTCCTTCTCAAATGCTTTTCCACACATGCAACAGCTCCTGAATGCCCTGATGAACAATTTACTCCTCATTTCCAAAAGACATTAAAAATAAACCAAGGAGGTATTTTCTACCTTAGAAATAGCTCTTCTTTCCAAAATTACTGATATACTTTCAGAAAAAGTTCTTACACTGAAGGAAAAGAAAGGACTATGACAGATGTATGTGAAAAAAATATAAAATCAAAGCTCAAGATGGGTGGAACAAAAGCTGCTGATGTTTACACATAATTTCTATATATTTTTTTTTTAAACAATGAGAATAAAGAGCCTAAAAGAAGTAGAGAAGCTTCCAGGAAATTTGTGTTACTAGTAATTTTTTTCAAGCTTTTCTTAATAAAAGCACAGTAACAGCAAATTACATTCAGTAGCAAAGAAGATTAAAATACCAACCCTTCTTTCGCATTTTTCCATCTTGCTTTTACCTCAGCAGATCAAACAAACGACATTAAAAGCATTATGAAGTTACCCAACAAACAAAAAGCATGAAAAAACATGTTACAAAGAAATACATTTTAGAGAACAACTTAGCATATGAGTGGGGTAAAGGAAAATTTTTGCAATAAGTTTGATGCAAAGAAAATTCACAAGTATAAACCAGTTTCATATTATAAAAATAATGAGATGAACAGACATCTCCAGCATGAGGCTCATGTCTCAACTTCTTTTCTTGCTTGTAGGTTGCTTTTTTCCCCCTTTACAAAACTTTCATTTTGTACTTGAAATTCATGACATGGCCTTCATTAATTGCCAAAGCAATTAATAAAATTGCAAATCCTTGCTTTTCTCCCCATTCTTGGGGCAGGGACCACAGACAGGTGTGCTGGCAGGGAGCACTCAATGTCACAGGGTACTCTGTGTCACAGGGCTCTACTGTCACCCTCTAAATTCAGTTAAAAGTAATTGTGCTTTATAGGAAAATGCAATCTTTGATTTTTTTCTTCTTTTTACGGAAATATTTTTAATTTAAATACAAAGCTAACTCATCAGGAACTGGAAGTGTAAATTTGTTCTGGTTTTAATTGCAAATTATATTCTTCATTTCCTTCATCTGTCCATGAAAGAAAATCCATGTTCAGAAACACACGTTTCCTAGTCTGTCCCTCCTGAAATTTGTCCAACTTCAGAAGGAGTTGCAAACAGCAGAGAAAAGTAAAATTACTACCGTGTCTTCCGTGCAGGGATACAGGGCAGAGCAGCAGATACCTGTGAGTAACCAGGGCTGGCCATGACTGTGTGTATTAGCAAGCCAGAATCAATTCATCCTTTTCCCAGCAGTTGTAGCATTTAAGAAGTAAATCACACGTTGCTCTAAGGAAAACCAAGTCTTTGGTACAGCCCTGTCCTTACTCTGGCCAGTTGAGAAGCCTGTCTCTATTCCAGCTGATGTTGTGTTCCCAGGCTGGTTTCTGCGAGGTGGCCAGAACCTCACACCGCCTCCCCCACCGGGGCAGAGGGCAGGGCAGCCTGGGCCTCCACAGGAACCAAACCAGGCTCTGTACCCAGCGGGGCACAGGCAGCATCTCCTCACCCCGGCAGGGGCAAGAGGAGCTTTATGAAATGATGTGCCAGCCTGCCCAGCCATCCTGCACATCCTGCACCCAGCACGGGCAGGAGGCAGCTCCACAGCACTGCACCCCAGCTGAGGAAATCCCCCTCCTCCTGCTCCATTCCTCTCCCTCCCCACCCTCACCTTCCCTGCACAGCACTTTTATTAACCTCTTCACAGAGCTGCAGTGTCTCTCATTCGGTGGCTCATGCCCAGCTGCTGTCACACCAGCCCCAGCTCGCAGCACGGGACGGGAGGGGAGGAGGCTGAGCATCCCCCTGTGCTGGTAAAAGCACAATAAAGGACAGTCTCACACCTGCTAGGTTCACCAGAAAGAAGAAAAAGAGAGACTTTATTTACATTTATCCTACTTTATAGGGTTCTCAACTCCACAAGAGCTTGGAGGACATGTCACTTCCTCCTCAATCCCACTGGAGAAGAAGGAATCTCATCAAACTTTCTCTTATCACAAAAGGAATGAAAAACAGAAAAGACGGTTAAATAAACATTGGCCATTATTTACATGAAACTGTGTGAAAATTCTCTGACTCCAAGGTTATAATAGAAGGCTTAGCAAAAAACAGGACAACATCCCCCGGCCCCACTGCAGAGTCCTGTTACAGGAAACGCTTTCTGGCAGTGCTGCTGCTGGGTGATGCTGACTGACGAGCAGTGACAGCTCCTGTCAAAGTTTGGCATGCATGGACATGCAACCAAAGTAGAGTGAGATTGGGCAAGCACAGCAGCAATCAGTATTTAGACATGAGTTATCAGATAATTCTATTTCCTGAGTTAGGGAGAATGTACGAGTGTGACATGCAATCAGGCTTTAGCTAACAGGCACCATCTCTTGCTTAAATTTAAATCTTTTGAAAGTTCCTTGAAATGTAACCAGAGATTGCGCCAGAGGTTCAAGCCAGACAGGGCTTTTTCTGGATATTTTTAAACGATTTCTGGCATTGCTGTGCCATTGGTAGCAACAGCAAGCACAGAAATAGAAGCATCTAAGTAGATAACAGGAAGAAAGCAGAAATGTTTCAAAGGGTGAAAAAACACAACAGTAATGGGAGCCTTCCATGGAAACTAAATAACATCACATCAGGTGGCAGGGCAGAGCCACATCCAAGGGTGTGATCGGCAGCAGCTCCACACAGCCAGGCAGGGAACCCTCAAACAGAGGAGCAACAGTTCCCCTGAGCAGAGCAGGGCACCTGGGCAAGTGTCAGCACCAGAGCTGCTCTGCAGCACTGGCCACAGCAGGCTCAAATGCAACAGCCTTGCAGGGACGGCAAGAATGTGGCTTAGTGGATGTTTTGTTTAACTTCAGAAGCAGAAACTGCAGGAATGTAAGAAAAAGAGTGCCTTAAGTTCCCAAAAAGGAGTTCAGAGAGGCAGTCGAAGTCCTTAGTGGGCAGCACAGAAACTATTTACAGACACTGCACTGAAGATTCAAGAAAATATCAGAAAGAACTTTAGAAAGACCAAGAGAAAGACATTGCTTTGGATAAGGACACCCCAAAGAAAGAAAACATTTCACAAAAAGCATCAGAACGTCCAAATGAAACAGGAAGGACTACATAGTCCAACAAGTTAAGTGCAAAAACACAACTAGGTGGGGGTAAATAAACCCCACAAAACCAACACTTGCAAAAGAATTCACAGAAATCCTCGAGAGCAGTGGAATACTCATTTATCAAAAGCAAGAACTGTTCCAGAAAGCCTAAAAAACCACGTGATAATCAAAGCATGCATGCGGCATTCAGAGATAATACCAGAAACAAACCAGGAAAAAATTCCATTGCATCCAGGCCCCTGCTGAAGGGAAGTTTTCATCTCAGATGCCTCTATGAAGGGAAGAAACAGCCTCCACATTGGAACTTTGAGGTGTGGCGGGGCTGTTGGGGATGGAGCAGGAGGAACTGAGAGGGGACACAGCAGAGGTAGTTGTGTGTGACACAGCTTGGTGAGGTACAAACATTCTCTGCTCCTTGCACAGAGAATGAGCTGCCAGCACACGAACCAAGGCAGCAGGACAAAATAAACCGTGGAAACAGTCCTGCAAACACAGAGAAGCAGTGACACCTTCTAGGTGCAGAAGTTAACAGGGGTTCAAACAGATACTGGGCAGACTGCTGGAAGAACTAGGCTGTATTATGATGCTTCTGGAATAAGTATTAACTGTAAAGTCCAGGAGCCTGGGACGGAGGAAAGGCTGGGGTCCCTCAGCATCCACAGGGACTGCTGGCACTACATTCCTGCCTGCCCCTCACGTGGATCTCCAAGCCCTGCCATGACCGTGGACAGAGACACAGTGTGACAAAACCACTGCTCTGCTCTGGCTTACACAACATTCATTAAGTTAAAATGGAGTGGCTGCTGCTGCTTTACAAACTTGACTGGGCAACCTCTGAAGAGAATCAAAAAAAATCTATGTTAAAGTGCCTGAAGCCTTGTCTATCTGCTCTGAAACATTTAGTTAGCAAAGTACTGACAAAGACTGCCCTACATTATGTTCCTCATCAAAGCTGGACAGAACGATCACTTCAATGTTCCTGTGATCTTGCTGCATTACAGTGAATAGCAAAAAACAAAGCAAAGGTAGTCTTTATCCCAAGCCAACTAAACCAGCACAAACTTTAAATCTATGGTTACCCAGACACACCGCACACTTCTCCTTCCTTAGCTCTTAATAAAACCCTAGCAGGGCTAAACAAATACTGAGAGGAGATTCAGGAAAAAACTCAAAAATTAACTCTCACTTGATCAGAGTTCTGTGGCACCTCAGTGTATCCACGCCGTGACTATTGGTACAGATCCAGCAGTACAAGTCCAAGTTCATACACATCACACAAACTGTATGAAACCTCAGCCCAGCTCAGACCTTCAAGTTCAAACAGAGCTGCCACCTGCAATCCTCTGATGCCCTCAGCAGGGTCTTCCCACCACATTTAAAGGCAAACAGGAGGAGGGACATCGACTCAAAGTGATGGTAAAAGGAGGAGATTCACCAAGTCAGCGAGCAGGGCAATATTTCATAGAGAACGCATCAAATCCTGTGCACAGAAAATGGTAAGACCCACAAAGAATATGATTTAGTAGTCAGGTTTACATTATTTTTAATACCATCTGTGTTCCTCAGCTGCATCTGAGAATCCTGTCCAGGGAGAATATGAAATACAGAAACAGAGGTGAAATTGAAAAAATGTGGGAAGAGGAAACCAAAAATTGTGGTGACAAAAGGTTCAGCCAAGTAAAGCAGATTTTAAGCTCAAGGGAAGGAGATTTAGCTTGACTGTTTGAGATACTTAGAACAACTGGCACTGATGAGAATCAACTGAAAAGCATTTGTTGAATTTTATATTTGACTTCAGAAAAAAATTCTCCAAATTTTTTAAAAAATTAGTTACCAGCTGACTCAACAGATAATTTGTCATACTAAAAAGAAACCCCAAAACCCAAGAAACCAAACTTCCTTTTTACAAATTCAGGTTGACCTCAGTCAACCCAATCCAGCTGGCTGGATTTTGACTGACAAAATGATTTGAATGACATATTCCTGCAGGTTTTAGTACCCAGAATTGCCAAGTTATTCTGTTTTCAAAATAACACTACAAATACTTGAGCTTCACTGCCCAAAATCGAAAAGTAAAATGACGACACAGAAATATTTTACTGCTGTGAATGAGGACTGTGAGTTTTGGAAGCATTTCCTCTCCTGTATAAACCAGCCTGGCGTGTTCTCCCTTCCCCACAACTCCTTTTTTTCCAAGCCATACATGTAACAGAGGTGACACCATTTCTCTGTAGACACCCTCGCAGCAGCCAGTGACTCAGGCACAAATCAATCAGCAACTCATCTTACAGGTCAATATGTACAAAAAGCTTAGCACCGTGAAGCACAGGAAAATGCAGAACTGCCAAACAGCCATGAGGTACATGAGAACCATGTGTGCCATTTAGTGCTCATTCCTCCTTTCTTTTGCAGTTTAGTTCCCTGGGTTGTATGAATTGCATCAAAGGAAGTGCCAGAAACCTTACCCACCTTTTAGGCAAAGAACATGGGAAAATAATAACACATACATATTATTTCTACAGAAATTATTAAATGCCCAAATCATAATCCAGTATTTTCCACAGATCATCTTGAAACCATTTCATCATTCCAAAGCAGAAGCATAATCTTTGTGCCGCTTGCAAAGATTTAGGAAATGTTAGGAGAGAACATTTGTTTGATTTCCATTCAGTGGGGACTTACACCACGGCTGTGAGTTCAGTGCACACCAATTTGCACATTAACATACGGTGACTGCAGAGGAAACAAGGAAAGCTGAAAAGCTGCCTGGGTCTCTTTTCCTTCTCTCATGTTTTGCTGCTGAGAAAATCACTGGGTCTGGCTTTGGGCCTGGCAATGGCAAATTCATCAAAGGAACGACAAAGATGCTGGAGGAGAGCAACCCTAATAGGGGAACCCCTAAGGCCCCTTGCCAGATACAACAGGAGTAAATATGAAGAGTTTAGTATTCCAAGAATATGCCAAATTTGCAACCAGTAAATAGCCAAACCCTTGCCAGCCCCAGCCCTGCCATCTCCCTGGGAGGTGCTTCCACTGCAGGCATCACAGCACACGCCCTGGGAGATTCCTCAGTCAAAAAGCCAGAGTAGCCTTTAACCACTCCTGGTTTTAACAGAACTGCTGATTACAAATGTCCTTAGCACTGACTCCTTTTTGCACTGAGAAATTGCCTTTTTCTCCTTTGTTTCTTTCTTTCACACAATACCTATATCATGCTACTTTGAGCATAGCCCTGTATTAAGGCTGTCACCAATAAGAGCTCTAATTATGGCCTATAATAACCCTTCATTGAGGCCATGACTATAGAAAAATACAATTTTTTACTTAGTAACTGACACAACTGAGGAAAAAACCAAAACTATTTGTGTTTTTCCCAGTGGTATTAAGCTTCCTAGCTCGTATTTTTAGATTAGTGCAGTTATAGCACAGGAACACTCGGGTAACACTAATATTTGCTTCCAGACATTTAAAAGACAGTTTCATTACTTTTCCAGTAGGAATACAAACATCATATAAAACTATGGGACAAAAATATTTAATATGTTATGTAGTCACTGGTGCAGAAACATGACCAATAATGCAAAAACAGCAGAGATCAATCTCTTTCCATACAATATTTAAACATTCCAGGTTCAGGAAGTGCCCTAATCATAATCCATATAAAGCTGTAGGAGTACAAAAGTGAGATTAGAAAGGATGTCTACAAACTAGTTTTACATTTTGGTCTAAAATAGGCTGAGATATCTGCCATAAAAACAGTAACCATCAATTAGATTTACCACAAATGTCAAACATATGTTTAAGCCAAACCAAATTCTATCACAACTGTGTTAAAACTTGGGAGCAAACCAGTCCAATTTCATGTAAAACTTCATTCACACAACATGTGATGCTTGCCTGAAGGAGCTCAGTAAATGAATAGGAACAGTTTATAGCAAGTTAATGGGAAGCATAACAAATTCTTCCAATCCCAGCTTTAAAGGCCATCTCCACAGAGGGATTTTAACAACCCATGTTTTCCCAGGCAGAGCCTGTGTGTGCTGGTGCACTGGTGCTTGCAGGGCTTCTGCCCTGGTTTCTATCTGTGCATTTGACAGAAGTGCAGGACAGCTCATGAAGAGCAGCACTGCCAGTCCAGAACACAAAGTGGGTTTATACTCGGACACGTTGGTGCTGTTAAACCCACTCTTACATCATGGCTTGGAGCCCACGCACAGCCAAATTTTACCTGTGCTTTTGCTCTCTGCCACTCTGATTTCCTCTGTGGAAAAGTGAACCATGCAGGTGATGTGTTATTCCAACCTAAAGCTATTGCAAACATGGCTGACAAAATCCATAAGGACTTTAATGAGTTATTTGTGATAAAAGTTTGGAAGTTGCAGTCCGCAGCATCAGCTGCTCATTTTTCTTCTTTTAGGAAGCGTTAGAAATATTTGGTTTCCATTCCCACTACAAACCAACTATTTTCTCAGTGCCAGATCCAACATTCCTCACAGCTTTTGAGGATTAAGTCACTTTTACTCTTTATCCCACACATGAAAAATAAAACCAAAATTAACATAACAAGCCAAGAAATCAATATTTTAGATAAAGCCTTATGAATGATGCACAGAAAAAATAAAGTGCAAAATAAATTTCAGTAATACATTTAAATTACATTTAAATGTTCTGGCAATTGCATATCCATGCTTAGCAAAACATTTCTCCTAGATACTCTTCCAGTCCCGTCTTGGAAACAGTTGTGGTCTAAGAATCTCCAAAGTCCCACAAATGGAGACTTGGTTTTGTGTATTATTTATCAAAGATAATAATAGTCAGCTAATTTTTTAACAGTTATCAAACACAGAACTGAAAAATTATTAGTTAGAACTATAAGAAAAAATCCTGTTATTGGTTTTATACCACCTTATTCACCAAATTTTTTTCAACCTTGGCACTTGTGAGCATTTAGATTTTCAAGCTTCTTGCATCCATTAGAACTTTAAAGCTTCTTCTTCTCCTCCTCCAAATGAAAGCTTTATTCATAAGTAATTATTTGATGTTTAGGGACAAGATAGGGACAAGAATTTTATGAAAGTTACTTCAGTGAGATTAGCATTTCTATCACTGGATGGCTTTTAGCAATGGTTATCCCTTTCTGCTCTGGTGCAGAGAGAGTCGTAGCTAAAGCTCGTGGAGCTGATCCCTGTCCCACAGCCAGAATCGGCAGCAGGATGGATTTGGGACCACAGGGATGCAGTCCCTCAGCACTTGTGAGCACCTGGTTGGGGGTCATGCCCTTTCTTTCTTCCTTCTGGGGCCAAGACTGGAGGATGAGTTATCTCTGCTGCATTCCTGGCAAGCTAAGAGTGATTCTGTCTGAAATCGAGGTGTGGGTCTGTGACATCTCCTGTTCTGTGGGACTGCTCGCGTTAGGAACTCTGACTGCTTTTGTTACTATCACAGACACTTTCTCTGTTTCTAGCTGGACATAGTTACAACTTTATAGTGAACTACAAGACTGTTTCAGCCACACACAAACCTGTGAGGTTAACACGGGATTCTGCAGTTCTGAAGGCTCATTAATGTGATTACCAGGGTACCAGCCATGTCTTGCAGCTTAGCACTTATGGCTTACTATTAAAAAGCTGCAATAAGTATTAATAAAAGAAAGAAAAAAAAACACTTCAGAGAACATAAATTCAGAGAGACTGCCTGCTGCTAATAATACTTGAATTCAAATACCTCATCCAGTGTTTTGCTGTTATTATTCTAAAACCCACACTCCAGAAGCAAACACGAACTACATTTCACATAAACAGCATTGGCCAGCTGAAGGCCTCAAGAACAGGCTGCACAGGAGATAATTAAACAGATACTGCCAAAAAGATACTGAAGATGATACTGCCTCGAAAAACCAACTTGGCAGCTGGAAGACACCTCTGCTTCAGCTGAGATACTGTAATGAAGCTATTGAGAAATGTGCACTCACTGCTGCCAGTGTGATTGTTCAGGATCTATAGCACAGCCACTGCTCATCTGTGTTTATCAAGCCCACTTTGGGCGGGCAGACTTCAAAAGGGAATCACACACAGATTCCTGTTTCTCTCTTATCTGAGGAAGAAAGGCCGCTGGCCTTTCCCATTACAAAATCTGAGCAACCTGCTCAGAAATGGGAAGGAAAAAACCCTGTGTTCAACGGAGGAGCACGTGGAAGAACAGCTTATGCCAGTTCCTGACCTTTGCCTGCTGTGGGTGAGGGATAACACATTTTCACTGCAACAACTGTCTGAACCAGGAGCACATTACTCAGCTCCAAGCCAGTTGTGGGCTGCCAGAGTCAATTCAGGTT
Organism: Platysteira castanea; assembly: GCA_013397175.1. Taxonomy (NCBI): domain Eukaryota; kingdom Metazoa; phylum Chordata; class Aves; order Passeriformes; genus Platysteira; species Platysteira castanea. The sequence continues at coordinate 223,293 of VYXC01001542.1, forward strand.
ACACGTGTTGCTTCAGCACTGAGAGAACACAGGCTTGAAACGTTCCAGATGAAACAAAGCCTTCTTGTACAGAGAGAGTTTGATGTGAGCATCGGGAGAAAGGGAGAAAACAGCACCCTTCCTCATAAATCAGGGAACCTAACTTTTGGAAATTGCCTCTGCTTTAACAGGGATTACCAGCTCCACAGATTTGTTGCCATATGCTCAGTGAGTCACTGATCTCTTGAATAAGGCAAAGGAAGGACCTATTGGAAGCAGGCAAAGAAAGGAAGAGGAAATTTAATATAATTTTTTCTCCTTCTAGACTCATATTGAAATCTTTTATTTTTGCTGATGAGACTGAGGTTTCAAATTTAACAATGACCATTTTTCACTGGGACATCTGAAGAACACTAAGTCTTCTTCATGATCACTGTTCTCAAAGAAATTACCAACAAATGAAAGAGAGATTCTCTTCTTCCAAATGTGTTTGCATCTAATTTCTGGAAAGACTAACACTGTGCAAATAATCAGATTCTCAGAGGCCACTATATAACATTTATAGGATGGCCCAAAACTAACCTACCATCATCTATAAACTTTCAGACTTCACACCTCAGAAAAAGGGGAAAAAGGCACTAAAACTGCCTTGTCTAGAAGTGTGTAAAGAGGCTACCAGGGGGTTGTCTGTCCCATGCTACTACCTGGGCAATGGCCACGGGCAATGGCATAACACAGAAGCCTTGGCTCGGATGTACAGCAGGTCAAAGGAGGTAGAAGACATTCACGCAGAAAATAAAAAGGGCACAGCACTGGGATTAATACTTAGATTCTCAAAAGTTAAGAAAAAGAGCAAACCAGCTGATGGAAGTGTCTTGGGACACTGCTACACACAGCTCCTCTGCCTGCAGGGGCTGAGTGTGGGCACAAGGACAGGGCAGCTGCCCCAGCCCAGCTTCACCTCAGCACGGCCAGAGGGATTTTCCACACCCTGGGGATGGAGCTGGACAGCCAAAGCTTTCCCCACCCTGGGGATGGGGCTGGACAGCCAAAGCTTTCCCCACCCTGGGGATGGGGCTGGACAGCCAAAGCTTTCCCCACCCTGGGGATGGGGCTGGACAGCCAAAGCTTTCCCCACCCTGGGGATGGGGCTGGACAGCCAAAGCTTTCCCCATAGTGGGGACAGTGCTGGACAGTCAAAGCTTTCCCCACCCTGGGGACGGGGCTGGACAGCCAAAACACGCTGCTGGCCCGAGGGTGCTCTAAAGCCCGTGAGCCACTGCACACAAAAGAAGCTCCACAAATCACCACCTGCCCGTTAGCTCAGAGGGAATATTCTGGCATTTAAATGGTTTAATGCTCTAAGAGCAAAGCTGTTGCTTGCCATCACTGCCATTTTGGACATCCCATTCTGGAGTCACTTAAGGCAGTAGATGTACTCCTTTCTAGAAACTTCACAGTACATATCTTCATGTAAGACTGAAAGGTTAATTTATTTGCCAGAACTTCTGCATTAAAAAAATCTAAAAATAATCTTTTTTTCCCCTCAGCAGAAATGCTTTGAGATGACTTAAAAACCACATAAGGAAAAAAGTGCATTGCTTATGAACTACCATTGCCTGTATGTGTTCCATAGGTGCATCCATTAAAACATCCAGACTCACCTGGCTGTGGCAACAAAGTCTTGGAGGATATTTAGAAAAATATTTCCCTGAAGGCACAGGTGCAAATAGCCAAAACAAAGGGCTGCAACCTAAATATTTAATAAATACAAATCCACAGAAAAGGAGACTTAATTCACCGTATTTTTTCTGTCCATTTGACAAAGGAGCATAAATAAAAAACCCTTTTAATATTTAAGTATCAAATGCTGAATCATCTAGAAAATGAACAGCAATTTACAGGATAAATATAGAAGTCACACAGATATTCTGATTTTGCATCAAGTAAAGTGAGGGCTGGTTTTGGTAATAGGGATTCCTCTCATGATTTCTACTTCATCTCAGCATTTTCTTTTCCCAGCCTTGCTCAGTGAAGTTTTACATACTGAAAACTTCTACACTGATTTTTAATCCAGAAGAGTATGAATCTTTAAAGCTGATGTGATATGAAAACTGCTCACCTACTCCCATAAGTGGAAGAAGGAGGAAACAAACACTCACCACTTAGAGAAATAACACTCCTTTAGCATTAATTATTTACTACTGGCAGTCTGGGAGCCTTGCACACTGAACTGCAGTGAAAGGTGTTCTTAATTACTGACTAGACAATGAAATATTCTCATTGACAAGAATAAGATCCAACACTTACCATTAGATATTTGTGTTGCAATGTTAAAACTGGTTTGGTTTTATGCAGATTATACATTCTTTGCTGGTTTGGTGGGGTTTTTTGGGGGTGGGGGTTGGTGGGGTTTTTTGGGTGGGTTTTTTTTTTGTTTGTTTGGTTTGGTTTTTTTGGTTGTTTGTGATTTTCCCCCTCCTTTTTTCCCCTTCACTATTCTGGACTTTTTAAATTTGTTACTTGGGTTTGGGGTTTCTGCTTTGACTGTCCAGTGTCCCTTGTTTGCTCACTGGTCCCAGCCTTGTGAGGGCTCCTGGGTGCTTTGGAGCAGCCCCACAACCACTCCTGCCCCAGGCCGTGCGTGCTGCTGGTGAGGGCTCTCCCCTCCCCATGGAGGACAAACTCTGCTCTTCCCTTTCTCTCCCGTGCTTAATGAGAACCTTCTAGTCACCCACTCCCACACAAGCTGCCCTCCTAATTAATTCCTTTGGCATCACAGTTCTGCCTCTCCTGGCAGATTCCATGCTGAAGAACGAAGCAGTAGCAGCCCCACACCTCATGCAGGCCAAGAGGAGCTGAGTTCTTCTCTCCATTCAAAACCTTCTTGATCACATGGACTCAAAATCAGGACATTTATAATTTAGGAAACCTGGAATCTGGGGATGCTACACAAAGCTCAGTGTTCTACTGTGCAAGGCTGGTGAGTGAACCAGAAACACAAAGAAACCTCAAAGTCACAAGATCCCCAGAATGTCCTTATTCCTTGTTGTTTCTGGAAAGAGCATAACTTGTTGGTCTATTTTTGGTTCATCATCTTTTTCTGTGCCACGGACACCCGCTAAGAGACAACAAGCTCGGTGGGTTGACAAGACCCTAAGTCAAAATGCTGACACTGATTTATGAAGCAGCAAGCCCTGCAGAGAGTCAGGCTGTCCCCTTGTGAATTTTCCCTTAAGCCATGGAAAAATATCATTATAATGAATATATGTTAGTAGGAAACTATGGCCTGATGGTTCAGTTATTGCTTTTACTACAGCATGCTACACCATCACATGCTAAAATTTCAGCAAGAGAATCAAAGTCATGTGACAAGTCTTATTTATACATTCTAATTATGCAATTAATAATCTTGATAGAACTGTTTTAGCAATCACAGCAGATATTTGCCATTTGCACCCCAGGGGACTACAAGGCGAAATCTGTAATCCTGCAGGAAGCAGAAAACAGCTTTCCCCTTTATAAGGAAGTACAGAGATGTGTGTTAAGACCATCTCGTGTGGCCTGTGCAGGAGGTGGCTGCAGTAAAAACAACAGAGCAGCTTCACATCCCCTTACAGCCTGTGCCCACCTGAGCTCCACGGGAAATGCCTGGTGCTCCTCCACAGCTCCCTGGGCAGGGCTTTTAGTTACTGGTCTAAAAAACATGAACATACAAGAAGGCACAGCTTCCTATTGTTAAATGCTGCTTGAAGCTTGGTTTGAACATCAGATGGAAGAACACAGAGCTCAGTAAGCAAAAAGGGCAGTTGTAACTACACTGCTTATGAAAATCAGCTGCTGACTTCAGTTATTTGAGAGGTAAGAAACCACTTTGTGCCCAGTTGAAAATAAATGTTGACACAGCGATGAAATTTTACCTGTGCATTACACAAACATAACCTCCAGCATAGGAGATATAAAGCTCAAAGTAATCTGACCTTAGCAAAGGTCAGCAGGTAATAACCTCACACTGGAATGAGAGGAGCTGCAGCTGGAAGCCAAGGCAGCAACAGCTAACTTTTCAAGAAGAGCCATAACAAAACCTGAGTATTCTTTTAGTAAAGAGTTCATTAAAATCAATGTCAGCAACACAAGAGGCAGCTGAAAATTCCTTTCTGCAGGTTATTTTTAAGCTCAAAGTATCTGCAAGATGCACTGAACCAAGCAGTAGCACCTGATTCAAATTTGCTTTAAAATATTTTCTCTTGGTATAAAGGTCAGCAGCAGAACAGCACAAAGCTGATTCTGGCAGCTGTATTTTCCAGAGGCTTTGCAACTCACAGGTAGCATGGTCTAGTCACTGGTGTGCATGTGATCCTCAAATCTGCAAGTGCTGTACTGATAGAGCCCGTGAAAGTATTATTTTAGATACACTGCTGGATTGCACAGGGGTATTAAGATAATTCTGTTTAGTGAAATGGCATGAAATTATCTAAATAATTATGCACTCTTCCATTGATTCTAAATTGATAGGGCCTGAAATTTCCTACCACTGAAACAATTTGGTTGACCAAAGGACACTCCAGGTAGTAATTTTGCAGCATTCTAATTTAATGTAGAGACAAAATGATTAAGCAGCAGAGGAGACTGGAGGCAAGTGCCAGTTAATCACTAATTTAAGAAGAGCAAAATCACAGGCAACCACACCAAAATCAAAAAAGCATGTTCATATGTGTACTGGCAGAAGAATTTGTCCTACTGTAGATCAGTTACATTTTGTGATGGGAAGTAATTTTAGATGCTATATAGTTTTAGATATCATATTTTTTTTAAAAAAGGAATGTTTCAAGTACCATAAGGACTGATTAAAGACATATAGGGATCTCAGAGAAGAGAAATACCAGATTTCCAATAATAAATAAAAACTAATGAGATCCAATCCAAGGCAGATTCTGAGGAACAACTTGATAGAAGTATAAAAAGTACTACTGTATTTGTTTTTATAGATTTCAAAAGCAAGAAAACTGCCATACAGTAGTAGTAGAGGGGCAAAAAGATGATAAAGATGCAACAGATTTTCCCCTGAGACTTAAGGCCACGGGAGAAATGTGGAAATAATTACACTGGAGTTCAGTAAGTTCCCACTCTGGAGCTTTCCCTTAAATCACATGGGAGCCAGAGGGAATGTCAGAAATGAAAAGGCAGGGGAAGAGGCATTACAACACTGATAAAAATCACAGAAAGATCACCTGCAATAGGTGTCATTCAAAGAGCAGCTCTGACTCAGAGTGACAAATACTTTGGCTTTTTTTTTTTTTTTTTGTGCTCCCTCGGGATAAGCTTCCCATGTTACTCTCCCCAGCTGCTTCCAGCTCTTAAAACAAGCACAACATTTCTGCATTGACAACTACAGAGCTCGACTGACTTCAGCAGGAAACAAACAGAAAGTGACACAGGCAAAGGCAATATTCAGAAGCAAATCAAAGGAGAAAAGGAAATAGACTCCTGAAATCTTGGTATTTAATTGGGATTAATATAAATCAGAATTAAGACATACATTGACCTAATACAGTGAAAACCTGCTGGCATGGTGTCTACTGAATTCAGTCTTACCACAAAATAAAAAAATGTATTTGGAGTAGCCAATAAGTCTATTACTCAGGGTGACCTTGCTGCTACAGTGCGTTTTAATTTCTGAAAAGCTTTTTGCAAAGTCCTTTACCAAAGACACTTACAAAGACACTTACAGTCACAGGATAAAAGGAAAGGGTCTCTGTGTGCATTAATAATATTAAAAAGCAAGGCACAGAAGCTGGGAGTAAAGGGGCAGTTTCCCACTGATGGGGAGACAGGGTGGTTCCAGAGGCACGGGCGCTGGTCAGCGTCTCCGTGGAATGGAGTACACGAGACAAGGTTGGTGGATGATTCTGATTTTTTTCAATGTTGTAAAAACAACTGGAATGCTCAGGGCAGCAGGAAGCCTCCTTGTACATAGGGACCTTGATAAAGTGGGAAGTGCCTTTATCAAAGTTGAGAAGCTCAGTGTGACACAACCCCAAAGCCAAGATAACAACAAGAAATCTCATGAAATATGGAATGCTCTCTGAGCAAGGACAGAGCCAGCTGTGGACCTCCAGCTTGGGAAAGTTGGACAGTGGGTACTTTGAGATTGCATGAAATATTGAGCAGAAAACAAGAACTATTTTTTACTGCTTCTCATGTGTGGAGAATTAGAATACATCAAATAAAATCACCAGTGCATCTAAACAAAAAATAAGGGGTTTTTGATATAGCACACAGTAGCCTAGAACTTCTTGCTAGAAGACCATGTGAAAAAAAAATTTAAAAAGTAATACTTGGTCTCAAAAGCAGGATGCAAATATTTGTGGAGAAAAAAAAGTACACAGATGGAAATCAAAACCCAAACCAAACTAAACCAATGAAACTTGCAGCTCCTATTTGTGCGTGTGGAATCCCTTCAGTATCGTGTCTGTGGGTGCCAGCAGAGCCCCAGGCAGGTGTAAACAGAGCTCGTGTGCCCCATCCTGACACACCAAACTCCTCTGGTCTGACCAGTCGGACAATGCTCACAGCTCTGTTTGCTCAATAAAGCCTTACCCACACAAATCACCCTCGATTGCAGTGTTTTAACAGGGTCAATTCAGCAAAACAAAATAAAGTTCAAATCACTTGCTGATTACTGCATACTTTGAACGATAATTAAGGTTAATACTTCAAAGTCAGCACTCTAAACAGATTCTATAAGTTTGGGTAAGTGTGTTTTGAATGCTTTATTCTTTGAAAGAGCTAGTCTTGAGGTGCCATCATAGTTTTATTAACAAACCAAAATACATGAACATTTAACCAAGCTGACAACTTTTCTGCCTATATTTTGTATGTAACTCAAAGTAAGGACAAATCTCTATGATTTTTCTTACTTGCGCATCACCTACACAGTGAATCTACAAGCGGCAGAAATGTATAGCAGGGGGACTTCAAATGCAAATTTTTTTTGGTGGAATGAGTTATCCTAAATAACTCTGGAGCTAAATAAAACATAGCTTCAGGGCTGAACTGTGAACCAAAGGAGACTCACTTCCAGCTGAAGGTCACACAGGGCAGATGTTGTTACACCTGGGAAGCTCACATAAATCTCATCATGTGGAAGAAAATGAAAATAAATTATTTTCCTATCAGTTTTTATTACAGCACCATTCTGATCTCTTGGATCTGAGGTGCAAAGCTATCCATCGTCACTGTAGCTTAAAAATTGCAAATTATACACCAGGACTCCAAGCAGCTGAAGATGAAAAGAGAGACGAAGATGATATTCAGATGGGAAAGGACTAATATATCACAAGTGAAAAGCAAGGCAGACCAAAGGCACACGAGGAAGACATTTGAGGGACTTCTAAGGGAACGACACCCACACAGGTCAGTGGGACAGGAAGGGCTTCAGCACCTCAGCAGACGGCGGCAGACGTGTTCATCAGGAAACACAACAAGGAGTAATTTAAGAGGCAGATGTGGAGGAGCAAAAATGAAGGGCTCTGTAGGTGTTTACAAGGATCTCCGTTCCTTCCCGGCGTAAGGGCAGTGTGGGAGGGGGGAACTTGTTTAAAAACTCCAAATCTGAGGGCAACAAAGTCTTGTTTCTTAAGCTAAGTGGGTGATGGATTGCACCCTCACTTCTGAGGATGTTCTGCAACTGAAGACAAACAGCTTCTGCACCACACACGTCCAGGGATTCCACCTCCCTGTCACAGCAAACAAATTGTCACACCCGGGAGGCAGCAGATTGACAATGACCTTTGCAGCAGCATCCTGAACTGACACCAGAAAGCCAAACCGTGTTCCTCAACCCAAGAAAAGTGAATGATGCAATAATAAACATGGAAATATCGATCCAAATCAGTATTTATTATTATGAATATAAATAAAAGGCTGAATTTAAGAGTGATGCACACACATAATCAGGCTTAAGGATAGCACAGACACAGCACCAAAGTCTTGTCTGCTCTTTTTTTTTAACTTGGTGGCACAGACAGTCTATAAATCCTGAACGTGTACTACACTGCAGGCTCTTTATAGAAGTAGGTCAGTAGCCTCCAAAACAATTTTTAAAATATTTCTAGATATTTTTCTTTTTAATCTGTAGCTGAAGGATATTCTCACATACAGAATCAAAGCTGAACACAGCTTATTATACCTTCCTACAGCTTGCAGGACCCGAGGATAGAGGTCTCTTTGGTTTCATAATTAAAACCGAAAGACGAACCCTTTCTTTCTGGAGTCTCAAATCCCAGCTCCAATTTCAAACCATTTACCTTGATGTTTATTAAAATCTCAACATGTCCAAAGTATAGAATTACTCAACACTCAGCAGCTGCTTGACCTCTCTCATTTAATCTCCTCCCTAGGTGAATACCGAAATTGAATTAAATGTTTACTAAATACATGACTCAGGGTGGAAACCTACGCCAGGTCTGAGCCTTTTGCTATGAGGGATGTTGCTGGTGACCAGCAAAGAAGGAATTTGGTTTTCTTCACACCAACAGGCAGTTCTGTGGTAAGAAATATGAAGCTGCCAAATTTATGGCAGAACAAGCAGAAGGAAAAATACTTCTAAGAAGCTTAACAGATTCTCGTTTAATGTATTTAACTACCATATTTCCATGCTTTGGTATTTTGACTTTATACTAGCATTCTTCAGCACAGAAACACCTATAACTTCAACAGCAAACCTTCCAGAATGTACCAGCATCTGTACTGAGCCTGCTCCCATTACAGTGGCCCTGTCCAAGTCTTTCATAGTTACTCATCCAATTAAATCTCAAGACTTCTGCAACACTTCTCTGATTTTCTTTTAGCCTTTGAAATGAAGAAATACCAGCTCTGTGAGCTTGTGATTCTTGAGTTCACCAGCCAGTTTGCTTCATTTAATCTAAATCTATACCTTTAAACAGAAAACTTCAGAGGTGATCTCAGCCATCGTCCCTTCCCACACGTACAACCAACTCATGGAGATGAAAGCAACCCAAAGAGAGACTTTTCACTGACAACATTCCCATAACATGGTTTTTATAGAGCAAAATTTAGGACAGAAGAGCTTCCTTTTGGTTTAATTCACTTTCTTATTTGCAGGATCACCTGCTACTTGCTGTGTTCAGGAAGGGTTGGGCTGTGTACATTATCATTTTTTATTTCTTCACCTTAATGGAAATAAGTTACTCCGCTCACATTTTTTTCTCAGACTAGCACTTAAAATCATAGAAATGCAAACACTCACAGCTATCCTACCATATCCTTATTCATTCCTCAATTGCTGTTAAAAAGGAAACAGTATCTACATCAAAAACAGGCAGAAAGTAATCTGATAGTACAGAAGCAGACCAAAATCCTGGGCTACTTGCATCTCCTCAGGCAGGTAACAGTGATCTACATGCTGCCATGTATCAAGTCCTTTAATCTCTGCAGAGGCCAACAGCTATTCTCAAATAAAAACCATGGTACTACCCAAATTTTACCCTCAGAACAAATTAAATAATTGCTCTGTCCTTTGGTTTTTGAGCATTTCACACTCATGACTATAAAAGCCATACTCACAGCTGCTAGCCAAGTTAACATGCACAGTTCTTTTCCTCAAATCAAATTACAGCCTGGGTTTTACTCAATGATAGCTTTATTTATAATATTGACAATAGCCGTGGCAAAAAAAAAAAATACTAGAAGATAATAAAGTACATGCACTCTAACTAAATTAAGTTCAACTGAGACTGGATCACTGACTTCAGAGATTTCCTATGACAGCACCTCCCAGCCAAATATTAAGCATCCATTTCGTACACAGCACCCCAAAATTCTGTAAGAAAGAAAATTCACATCTCCAGTCAGAGATCCGCTGAGCTCTTCTGTGTTCCTGCTGCAGCACATTATCTATTGATTAAATTTAAATTAACACAGCAATGCCATTTACCTGACATTTAACTTGCCAAGGAAGTTACATGCCACATGAATTTTGAAATAAGATTAGGAAGATAATAAATCAAGCTAACAAGAAATCCAGCCAAATGCGGGCAAGAAGAAAAATCTTGAAATCATTATACAGCAACTCAGATATTAAAATGCTTATACTAGATGAGGAAAAGCTAAATACACTGACAATTCCAATAAACAAAATAGACCTAATTCACAGAATAAGGAGCCATTTGGAAGCATCTGTACATCAGAGCATCTTTATAATCCAGACCTAAACTCAATCCTAGCTCTGTTATCAAAACTATCCAAACTGAATAAAAGGATATCTCCACTTCAAAATGGGAAAGAGAGGAGCATTATCTACCCTTCTTCTAGCTATACTATTTATTGAACTTCTGTTTTTCTCACGATCAAGCTTCTGGGTGCATGAGCAAGCACAGGCACTGAGGAAAACCCAACTGTCTTCCCGAATTTTTTAAACCATGGGGATTCTGGTACAGGGTGCTGCTCTGCCAGCCCTGGCAAGGCTCCTGTTCCTGCTACCTCACTCTGTCCTATGACCTTGCAAAGCAGAGAAACCCCCACCCTTTCAGCTCCCTGCATCTGGGAAACAAAATATTTAAATCTGAGGCAAAGCTGGTCATGAACTTGAAAGAAATCAGGACTATTATATGTAAAGTTGAACAAACATGTCTGTATTGTTTAAACGATACAGCTTCAGTCTTTGAACCACATTGATAAGTTTGTCAAAATGGTGCAAGAAATAATAAAACACTGAATTTCCGCTGCTTTCATTTCAGAGGACACAGTAATTTAATGTGTGGGAATAACCAGACTCAGAAATTGAGACACCAAATCCCTGTGTATCAACAAATAATTTATCTTAGCATAAATCACTGCAACAAACTGTTTAATGTGTTATAGTGATACTTAAAGGAAAGCAATAACCCATACAAAGAGATTTCAGTAGTGTAAACTGGGCTGATGGATAGGTCAGTCCTGCACAGCAGTGATCACTAAGGAGATGCAAACACGCTCTTTCTCCTCCCAGATTGTATCCAAGCAATGACTTCTGCAGAACCAGTTCCCTGTCCACCCTCAGGAACCCCCAGGGGCTGACCCTCAACCTCTGCAAAGGTGCTGGCAAAGCAAAACCTGGTGTCAGTGGGGAGGGACACAGAGCACACCCAGAGAAACGAGAAACACAAGGAGCACAAGGCAGGACACAGCTGCAGCCATGCCACTACCTGACCTCCAGGCTCCTCACGGTGCAGGGACAAAAAGCAGCAGGAGTGCAGGAGCCAGGTCCCCACAGGCCCATGTGGGAGCCAGAGTGCACATCAAACCTACCCCAGACACTGCTTTATCAGAGCAGAAGAGAGCAGGGCTCACTGTGGTGCAATGAGTGAGGCCCAGACTGCACACCCACCCCCCACCCCACAGCGACCAAAAAGCCTGACAGGAGACACTCAGTCTGATCCCTGTGCATGGTTCCAAGCACCACTGCTCAAACAACAATCTGCACTCCACAGCAAAAACAAAATGACCATCAGGTAGCTCCCTCCTCTTCTGCAGCCATGGCAAATGTAAGAACACACTGCACCTCACAAGGCAACACTATCTGAGCTGTCTGCAAAAGACATTAGGTACCAAATCTGAAATACTTCTCCGTTTGAAGCAGTGACTAACTAAGCATATGCTAGATTATCCCACAATGCCTAAAACAGAGCAACAGACACGGAGGCTTTAAACTTGCTAAATCCTCTGCTTTTTTCATCATAAATTATGCTCCAGGACACAGGCTGTTATAAATTGCCATTACCAACAGCCACTTTTCAAGCTATAACTTTTGAATCTAGCGGAGAACGGGCAAGAAGAAATCTCACATACTTTAAACTAAAGTATACATCTGAGATAAGCCCACAAACCACTGCAGATTTGTACAAGTCTTCTAGCAGTTTTCTGAAGTATGTTTAAGAATAACAAGGCCGAGACTGAAGTGTGAGCCACAGGAAAACCAAGCAACACCACTTCAAGTTTCCTTTTCAAGACAAGCAGCAGACACAGTAGTAAAAGGCACCCTGTGAGCTGAGAGATAAACGAGTCCAGCCCAGGTCTGGGGCAGGAATGCTATCTGAGGTCAGCAGCACTGAGAAGGCCCAGGGCTGCCCAAATGACACTGGCATTTGTCTAACCAGGAAGAAAACAACTTCATCAAAGCCAGGTACAAACTTGTCACTGCCAAGGAGCAGAACAGCCCCACGGGCCATGCCCGGCTCTGGCTGCAAACACATCATCTCTTACTGGTGACTGCACTAAATAACACTGGGGAGACATTTCCCAAGCTGAACGAAGAGCAGGAAAGCTCTACAAAGAAAACAGAGCTTTTAAGACCTGGGCTATGTGGGATATTTAACAGCACTTCCATCTGGCCTCACTTCACTTTCCATCCAGGCTCCATCTCCCCCTGAGCACAGGTGCAAGCCTGGCCACTGCTCCTCTCTCCAGGCACACAGAGCAGCCTCATCCAGCACCAGCTGGGCTTTAAGGCAGAAGCTGCTGCTGTATAAGGGAGCCCAGAACTGAACCTAAAAATCCACATGGAATTAAGATGAAGTGAACTTATCATTAAGGGATGAAGAACATGTTTTGTCACAGGGAACAGGTGACATAACACAGACATAATGTGTACCTTGATCACTCAAGTGACTTTCTACATGAACATCCTTTCTACCTCTGTTAATCCTATAGACTAGAGTGTTCTGGGGACAACCCCCTGCTCTTTAGCTGTGGATTGAAAGCACCTGTGGCATAGGAAATAATATTGTTATGTAAAAAACAGCATAGAAATGCTGTCCACCTAAACAGACCAGAGACTGGTCCAAAAGGACATCTTACCTAGAATCTTTTAGGCTGGCCACACACAGATGGATCAGGAAGAGATAAAATTAGGGCAAAGGAAGATAGAATAAAGTCTAAGAAGCAAAAAAAGTCAAAGATTAGAAGAGGGTATGAAGAACAGAAAGAGGTACAAAGATCAGAGTCACAAAGCTAATAACAAAATTTTAACAGAGTGGCACGGCACCAAAGTGTTAGCAATCATGAAATAATTACAAAGTAAATTACTTCAACAAATTGCCAAGTACAAATTAAAAGCTATCAGTGCATTAAATCTTTACACACTGTAAATAAGACGTTAGAAATGACTAGCTTTTAATTAAATTTATTCTGTTAATTTAATAAAATTCTACTCCAACAAAATCCCTGCCTCTGCAAACAGGGCCTCTGGCTGGAATTCTGTAGCTCTGTTTAGCAGTGTATATCATAACAGACCCAGCACCTTCGCCAAACCCAAGTCAAGTTGCTTTAAAGCAAATAGCACCATTTCCAACTGCAGTAAACCCAGGAAGAGTTAAAAATCACATGCCTCAGTGTTAGACCACCCAGTGGTATACAACGCCCTAGTTTTGGGAAATGCTTGTAAAAAATCCCATCAGTGTTAACACAGAGAAGGCAGCAAACAAGTCCTTATGAATTCATTTTGATGGCAACAGATCAGAACTGATTTTTCCAGGTTTGCATCAAGACAAGGACATTCCAGCAGCCCATGGCTGGTGAAGGCTATGGGAACCCCCTCAGGCTAACACCCTCCAGATTGCCTGAATTGTGCTTCTATGCAACATGAACTTCTTGTTCCAGAAATCTTCAGCAACCACAGAATGGCCTGCTCCCTCTAAAAAAACCTAAAGTCACTCTAACAGAATCTACTAAAGCTCCTTAAAATGGGATGTATTGTAGTAAGGATTTTTCCACCTGTGTACCCTCCACAGCTGAGCACAGGAAGATTAGAAATTAAGTGATGACCCGGGATGTGAATTGAGGTGCACAGGCAATGAACCATGACCTCAGATGCCACAGTCCAGCCTCCTGCACGTCTCCAGCTGTGGGAATCCTGGAGATGGTCCTGGGGACTGCTCCGCGGGCCCCGCGCCAGGGCAATGCCACAGAGGATGAAGATGGGGCAGGGCACAAGCACTGGGGGCAGAGTCTGAGCAGGCAAAGGGAGGGGAATGACTTATTCACAAACATGCTTCCCATTGCTGTAGCAGCCCTGGTGTTTTGAGCTTGTACAATGCAGCAGGAGTTCGATGGTGCTTGATATCCACATCTGGACACATCATTATTTCTATGGCAGACTGCAAATACATTTTTCCAATCAACACGTCAAAAACATGACTGCACTTTATGCTCAAATACTCCATATGAAAGCATATATTCCAAAACCCAGTGAACACACGATGGTTAAAATACAACACCCAAATATTTAGGTTGTTGCATAAGTTCAAACACATACAGTGGATTAAACAGCAAATTCAGAGGCAGTTGGAGATTCCTAGAGGCATATCTAGGTACATCAAAGCTGAATTGCTTGCTATTTACTCATTTCACCTCCTGCTCTCTGTAGTGTTGGCTTCACAGTGCATGTTGGAGCTGTTTGCTTTTTAACAGTTCAAATGAACCAGGTTGATTCATCCAGAGTAGGAAGAGAACCCACAGTCAGACTGCACCGAGACCTGCTGGGTACAGACAGCCATTCCATGCAAGTCTCAGAGTTTGATGGCTAAAAACCTCAGTTTCAGGAGCTGTGAATTCACATGAAATTGACGGCTTTCATTTTCATAAAGATTCTAGGAGTGGTTGTTTTTTTACAAGGAAAAGCTGAAACTTGAACTGTGTCATGAAAAACTAAAAGGAATGAGAAATAAAGGAAAAACACATTTTATTTTCAGTGCTTGACAAGCCAATTTTATGTCAGTTTGATGAAATGGTAATTTTTCATTTTAAAATGAGTGCTTGTACACGAAGTGCTAGGAGATTCTGCAGCTGTTTTTCCTATTATTCTCCTTGAGATTCAAAATTCAGCTCCCTGCTATTGGAATTCAAAGGCATTTTGGTCACGAGCTCTCTGCTCCATCCATTGTGGCCACAGGCGTTCCAGAGGTGGCTGCCCTGTGGCTCAGTGCTGGCTCTGCGAACACCGAGCACCAGGAGCAGTTTCAGAGCCCTCTCTGGGTCTGGCAGGGGGAAATCTTGCAACACACCAGGCTGGCAAGAGAAGAACTTTCCAAACAAGTGTAACACACAAGGAGCTAATCAAGGCATGAAGGATTTAATTTCAAAAGGTACCCTGCTGTAGCCTGGTTGCTGAGAACCTTTACTGACAGCCAGTGACTCAAAGTGGGGCTTGTTTGTTTTGCAAGTAGCCCAAATCACAATTTTGTTCTAAACATCTGGAGCTTCACGTTAAGGCTGCTTTCCAGGCACACTGGGAGAGGGAGCCCAGAAAACTTGCAGAACAACAGGCAGCACGAGCAAGAACGTGCTGGGATTGCTCCTGTAAAGATTTTGGGTAAAGTCGTGGACTCCTGGAAAGGTGCAGAGTGCTGAAGAGTCAGACGTGCCTGACCCCTGCTCCCCTGGACCCTCCTTTGCTTCATGTTTTGTCACACCCAAGTGCAGAGAATTTCTCTCCCTTCCCTGGCAGGCTGCCCCACCTCTCACACAGCCATCCCCATTCCCATCCCCATCCCCATCCCCATTCCCATCCCCATCCCTATCCCCATTCCCATCCCCATCCCCGTCCCCGGCCATGTACACAGGTGCAAAGCCCCGCTCCTTCCTCAGCTTGCTGCAGCAAGGAAATGGGCAGAATGGGAGTGTCAGCAGTCCTTGCTTTCTCACAAGTGTTCAGAGCACAATGGCACAATTTCGACTAAAATAACCCTGTAAATTGAACACTTTTCCAAACTACGTTCTAATATCAATATTATTACAAAAGTAAAAAGTAAAAAGGTAACTACTGAGCATTTGTTTAAATGGCTATCCACATAAGAAGAAAAATTTCCATTATTGTCAGTAGGAACTTTGATTAAAGGAATAAAATCCTTAGAGGAGAGAATTTCTAATGTTTTCCAATAATTACATATGTTTTAAAGTCTGAAAGTTGTTTGTTTTCTTTTAATGGGCAAGAGACACAAAAAACTCTAACTTACGACTTTTAATGAAAGCTACTAAATGAAAAAATTACCCTCTCATAATAACAAATGCTAATACTGATGCTGAAAAATATTCATACCTCTAATGTTAAAAACGTACTTTCGAAAATGGTGTGGCATAAGCAGGCCCAAGGCCCACCTGCAAAAATGGAGAACAGATTTTCCCAGTAGTTCCCAGGACCAAACATTGGATTTGGGAGTTTATTTCCTTCTAAATACCAGTGATTTTAATTTCTATTTATAAATTCAATAGGCAACCATGGGGAAAAAAAAAAATTCTTACACAAATGCCAGCAGCCATTCCTGACCCAGACAGGTTAGAACACTGAAACATGGGGATGTACTTCAGAGTGAGGGAAGATCTCTCTTTGCCATTGCCAAAGACTTTCCATAAGAGATCAAGGAGAAAAAATGAAATGCAGACATTTTTTACTATGCATTTAAGACCTCCTGGTCTTTCCAAGTTAAGTGGAGTTTAATATTTTCTCTGGACTGCCAAGTAACTCATGTGAGAAAACCACATGCACTTCGACATAACAAGCAGCCTCTGCTCGAGATCTCTGCTCCAAGAAAGAATTACACACCTCACCCACGGGCAGGGTGGTCTGTCACATTAATGCTGAAGCCTTTTTGGCAGGGCAGAGAGCATGGACGAGTGCCTGGCGCACAGATAAAAATAAGTAAAAATAAAAAGAATTCTGCAGCACTTCCAGCACTTCATAGCCCAAGGCTAAAAACATTAAAAAGCTCCTCCCAACAACAACAAAAAAACCAACCCTCATCTTTTCTGTCTGCAAATCCCTTCACCCTACTGAGTATCTCAAAAACGAAACATCTTTTCGAAGCTGCATAAACCTAAACGAATGCTGAACTCAAGATATTATTTGTGACTGTAAAGAGAATATGTAAAGCTCTAAAAAACCACCCAGCTGTGGAACATATCACAGAGTGCTGCGGTGGGATCCTGGCTCGGGTGCCTCGCCCTGGGAGAGACCCTGGCTGGGGAGCTGCTCCCTCGGGCTCTCCTGGGGCTGTGAGGTGCTGCAGATGCCCTGGGCAGGTGCTGCTGGCTCTCCTGGCTCTCTCCCTGCTGGCACCAGCTCCGATGGGCACAGGCACAGCAGCCCCTGCCCTGCACACATCCCCACAGCCCCCAGCATCCTGCCCCGCTGCTGCTGTCCCGCAGCTCTGCCAGCCCCATGGGCAGCCCAACCCAGCCCAGACCTGCTTCTTCCTCTGTGCAAGAATGGATACTAGATAATACTCAACTACTTTGCTTTAAAAAAAAACCCCAACTTGTTTTCTTAAAGATAAAATTAACAAAATTTATCAATCATAAGCAATAACATGATTGAGGATACAGGGGCTTGGATCCAGCTGCGGCCTACGATGTCCGGCTGCCTCAGAGAGAAATTGTTGTTTACAGACTTTCAATGGTAAGTTGTGCAATTTGGATTTAAGTTTGTTTCAACCAAAGTGTGGTTGCCTGTGTGTCTGTATCCCACCACAGAAACCAGGTAAACTCATCCAGGCCTCAGCAGCAAAAAAAGCTCCTCTGTCAACTCCCCACATGGCACAAGAGCAAAAGTGCTGCTGTAAAACAGGCTGGTTTTCTACAAAACACTGCTTGCAGTTCCTGTCCCCACACTGCTCAGGGAAGGGCAGACATGGGCAATGAGAGAGAGATGGAAAACAGGTTATTGCATGCGAGAAAACTAAAATATCGTGGCCTGTCTGAGCAACCAGGGTTACATGAATTCAACAGCTGTTTCACACTCAATGCCTGAACAGCAAAGGACTTAAGATCAGAACATCTATCCGAAATTCTGTGGAATGATTAAAGGAAAATTACAAGGGGAAAGAGAGGAGAGATAATTTCAAAGCCCACGGAAGGAGGGAACACATTCTAACACCACTGCTTTGGGAGCTACAGCTACACCAGCCCTGCCAAACATTCCTTTTCTCTACCCTCTCATGGTGCTCAACCTCTTGCAATTTTACCTTGTTCTGAGCACCCATATTTCCAGTCTCTTGCCATGGATTTAGAGGGATGCAACAATCCACAGCATTACCTGAATGATGAGAAAATTCCTCACAGAAAACTAGATCTTTTGAGACTTTTACACTTCCAGGCAGCCAAATCAGAAACTCTGAGCATCTTCCAGTCATTTACATCTCTTCACTCAGACTCAACACTTACTTCTGGCATTTTTCAGTCAAGAGCATATAAAATTACATATTCTAATGCATCATTCACAAGTGCTGTTTGGAGGAAGAAGCAGCAGGCAATTGCTTTCTGGGATACAAATACAGTTACACTTTTGCAAGCATCAATGGTCGTTCACTGGCACTTTTACAAGTAATGGAAATACACATAACATTTTAATTAATCACATTCTTCTTACAGCTAAGACGAAAGCCCATTCTACCCCACTTCACACAAACCTCTAGAAGTTCCTCAAACATCCTCCAATATCACAGCAGTTAACTTTTTTCAGCCTTGTGGCCCTTATTGGTCAAATAACAAAGTTGTACTTTCCATTTCAAGTGTTCCATCATGATTATCCAATTCTGATATAAATCCTCATTTATAAATATGTATATGCAATTAAGATTGTTGCATATATATTATTATTATATTCATATAGTCTTATATAATTATAATAGGACTGGGAGAAAGGAAATTATAACCCTTATCATTCTGCCTCACAAGTGTTTTAAGCATCTCATGGAACCCTCCACAGTTTGTAAAATCCTAATCAGCACTTAAATTTCCTCAAATACTCCAGGAAATAATCAGTCCAAGCCAGTACTCCACACTACCTCACCAAAAAGAAAAAAAAAAAATTCACAGTAAGGATTACTCCCTTCATATATTTTTCCTACTCATTCTGTTCAAACCCAAATACCAAGAAGGGATCACAAGAGAAATCTGTATAAGCTTTGTTATAATTTTATCAGCATTTCCAACGGGAGCACTTGTGTGCCATGCAAATATTCTCATCCATGCAAAGACAGAGCTTGCTGTTCAGTTAAATTCTTGGATATTCTACATTTAACTTTTTCTGGCAGGGAGCCTCTGACATGGCCACAAGCTATGAAAATAAGCAGAGCTCCAAAGCCAACAAGCAGGTGTGTGTTTCAGCTGCTGCCTGGCTGCTGTAAACACACACAGCTCACAGCAGGTTTCGTGTTGATTGTACTCGGGGCATCTCTTGCCAATGATCAACATCCTCCAAGGGCCAGAGACATTTCAGCTGCTTCTCCACACACTCCTGGGACACGACACTTCCACCACTCACTCCAAATGCCAGTGTTAATATTTAATTTTTTTATTCTTCTATTTCCGCATGAGAGCTCTTTAAAAATGCCTGACCACATGAACCTGCTCCATGAAAAGAGAATCCCTTCTGCTGTCTATTTTTACCAATGTTGATGCACTTAAGCAGATCAATTTACTGCATTTACAACAGTATCAATGCATTCTGACTTTCTCCAAGTGTATGAGTGCTGGGGGATGGAGTATCACTGCCTCACCCAAACACGGGATCCAGCAGCAGAGATTCTGCACTCGCTTAATTCTCACCATATTTCACAGCATCTAATTTTAGAAAAGAAAACAGACACAACCCTTCTCCTAGTGTGTGAATACTGGTTTTTAAATCCATTCCTTCTTTTCTTGTGCTTCTAAGAAAACCTCTTCAGATTTAGTTTATGTAATTTCTAAAAATAGGGCAATTGTAACTTTCTGCAATAGAAACAATAATAAAATTATTCTGCAGAAAGATGAATTATATGCTCTGCCTTGAATTCCTCCACAGAGACTAAGAATATTATGTTCCTGGTTCACCAGAGAAAATGACAATAAAATACCCTGAAATCATCTGAAATCATTTATGAGAACGGTTTGCTGAAGCCCCTGTGAAGACAGCAGACATGAAGATGAAATAAATCAGAAGCAAGGAAGCCTCCTTTTTAAAATATGATTTATGAAATAACAACGTCTTGTATCCAAATTCCAGGCTGGGGACACAAGTAGGAATAAAATCAAGTTGTTTAAAGTTGGCCTCTGGCAGTGGCGGCGTAGGTTCAGCGCTGCTGAGAACCCTCGATACTCATTTATGTCAACAGGCATTAGCAGTTCTTAGGGCAGGATTTAGTGCTTTCACTTCTGGCCTCTGCCAGCCAAACATCAAGTGCGGGGTGTTGCAGCCTGAGTGCCTGGTGCACCTTCAGAAAGAACACGCTCAGCACAGGACAGCTCTGATGTGCAGCACTAGAGCTTGGCTCTTTGAAAAAAAAACCAAAAAACAAAGGCCTCTGATGCAGAAATTTGGGCTGTGCACTGTCCTGCCCCAGCTCTGGCAGTGCTGAGCTAAAGCAGTAGGTGAAAAATCTCCACAACACAAGGACCAACTGAAAACATTTCCTTAGTGTGGAGGAAAAATTAAAGCTAAAAGACTGTGTGGGCTTTCCCAGCTTAAAATGCAATTGTTTCCCAGATTCTGATGCTCTAAGTGCCACTCAGAACTTCAAACTATCTCTAAGTTATGTGTCCAGGGCCTTTGTGAGACCTTGCCTAGATCACCACTACCAAATTTCTTGGCATAACAAAGATGAAAGTACTTTATAATATCTGCTTCTGTTCTCTTTGTGCTCCAGTGATTTAAAGATGGCAGTCTCAACTGCTCCCAAAAACTCCATGGAGTTTAGGGCAACTTTAGAGGCTATGCAAGTAAGAACCACTCCTGCCCCCCAAAAAACCCCTCTTGTCTGAAAAGTCTGTACCATTAAAAAAAAAGAAATCCAGAAATTAAAAAGGAAAAAAACCAACCAGTCAACCCTTGGCTGAAGATCCAAGGGAAGCAATAGTTTTTAATTATGCAAGGGAAAACAAATCTCTTTTTTTTATGGAAAGCACAACCCGAGTCAACTAAAAAGTGTGAAATCAAATGTCAGTCAAGCAAAAGAGAATGCAGTGCAATTAATTCACTCCTTATTTCATAAAGAAAATGTAAATATAGAACATTTAATTTCTCAATAGAGAAGTGTTCTTTTTATTCAAATGGGATTTTCTCTTTTAAGCAGGGATTGAAGATACAATAGGTTATAACTCAATCCTTAGTTATGTTTGGTTTTCTTGAAGCATTGTGGAATATTTTGGCATGAGCAGTTTTTTCTTGGTCACTTCCCCAAATTCAGGTTCCTTTAATTATACACAGGTTTTGCCTTTTAAAATAAACTCAGTGAATTGCTGTCTTTTAAATGCTACTTGAAGCACAGTTAAGCAGTACTCAGAAACAGCAAAAATTGCAGCTTTGAATTGTTAAACAAGACTGGAGAGGGCCAGGGGCCACACATTCCAAGGCCTAAGGTGGACATCTTAGTCCAAGCAGTCTTGTCACTGCTTATCTTTCTGTCTCTGAGATCATACTGAGAGGATGATGAAGCAAAGTTAGACCCACTGCAACATGAAATAGTACTTGAGCTGTTTCTGTAACAACCAGAGCACCCAAGCAGGATTTAATATCTGCAGTGAGCGTGTGCTGCTCACACCCAAACCCCACTGCTGTCAAGAACAGCATCCTCCCAAAAATGTCATCAGTCATAACACCAGAGAAGTTCAGGACCTTCAGTGTCATCCATCAAAGAGCTGTCAGCATCTTCTCCTCTGAGCAGACACTCTTAGGAGCACCATAAGTTGTCTCTTCTGTGTTTATCAGGTGGGTGCTGAAGGCACACCCTGGATCCCTCAGGCAGCTCCCCTTTGCCTCCCAGATGCCCAGCACCACCTTTCAGGAGACACAGAAGCACAGCAGCTGATCTGAGTGTGACTGCACCTACCCCAGGGACACAGAGGGGTTCTCTGAGCAAGCTGAATTCCCTCCTGGATGAGCCCTTGGCACACGGCAGGAGAGCGACAGGGCTGTGCCAGGAGCCAGCACGGAGTCCCAGCCTGGTGCATCCCCACAGCTGCCTGCAAAAATATCTTCTGTGACTTCCATTCTCTGGCACTTACTACTATTATTGTGGTGGCTAAAGTCAAATGAACCTCCTGTAAGATCCTGGCAAAGGACTGGAGCTGTTGAGCAGAGCAGGCTGCTGCTCGCTGGCCTCACAATCACGCTACATTATTTGCAGATGCTTTTCTCTAAAATAAATCTTTAATCACACTAACAGTGAAAATGTTCAACAGCAAATTGGTGTCCCAATTGAATCATTATGAACACACAATTTTGTGATCAGAAGTCAAATGGTTCTCAAGAATTAAATGACTTTATTATTCCACTCTGTAGAGCAAAAGATGGGAGACAGCAGAGGAACGGTGGAACAGTTGGTTAATCTGAGTAAAGCCTCAGAAAGGAGCTGGAAAATCCATACATCCCGGAATGTGTACAAAGCAAACAAGACATAGATTCCAATGGCTCTCTGACAGCATTTCTATCAGACACAGACACCCAGGAGGAAAAGCAAAGCCCCATCTGCCTCAGTCATGTGTCTCCTCGAGTGGCCAGGAGCACTTGCCTCGGGTATTGTCGTGCAAGTAAGAAAATTATGGAACTTTCCTGTCTCTGTGCTAAAGGTTAGATATAAACTACTGTGATTAATAGCCCCTGGCAAGGAGAACAGAACCACCAAGCAAACACTTAGAAGGTAATAAATAGACATAAAGACCTAGAAATACTTGAACAGCATATGACCTATTACATCACCTATCAAAGACAGGCAACTAAATATCCAAAGAGAACAGCAAGGTCATTTTAGACACATTTCAGGTGTTGAAAACCCAAAGTAATGCTTTGGCTGTAAGCACAGTCCAAACACACTGTTACAGGGACAATATTAAATATAATCTTCAGATTTATCAGCCATGATTTGTGAAACATTGGAAATTATGGACAAAGGTGACAGGAAAACAGATAAGGAGCCACAGACAATATTTTGAAGATGACAGTGCTATTCCCATCTGCTTCTCGTTTTTGCAAAGCAAGCTAAAACCTTCACCAAAAATGATTGCACAATTTCCCAGAAGGTTGTTAGAGGGAACTAGCTTGCCCATATAATACATTCTTCTGCAACTCTCTCGACCTGAACCAGCTGGACCTGTGAAGCCAAAAGCCCTGTGCTCCTCCAGCAGCACCAGCAGCATGTGAAGAACAAGCACTCCATCAGCCATTAACAGTGCACACGCCTGTCCCCCTTACCCCAGCCAAGCTCATCCTCACACTGGAATCCAGAGCATAAAATCAGAGAATTCCCAGCCCAGCACCATTTTTTCTCTTTGCCTTTAAGCTTAGCTGAGCCCCTAAAGGATCTCATCATACACGTGCTCACGCATCTGTCGGGAGTTTCTCTGAGCAATGTTCTAGGGCTGTTTGCACTGGGCAGGTTTTTGCCAAGGCTGATAAAATGTACATGAT
Organism: Platysteira castanea; assembly: GCA_013397175.1. Taxonomy (NCBI): domain Eukaryota; kingdom Metazoa; phylum Chordata; class Aves; order Passeriformes; genus Platysteira; species Platysteira castanea. The sequence continues at coordinate 246,709 of VYXC01001542.1, forward strand.
TTCTCCTGTGACTGGTGTTTAGCTACCAGGAGCCTGGTCCCTCTGCTCACCCTGCCAGTGCCTGGACACACAGGTGACAGTGGCAAAACGGGAACACGCTCAGGTCCTCTCATTCCAGTGATGGGCGCTGTGACAGGTCACCTCTCCCTGTAGTTTGAAGCTCTGCCAGATTCAAAAGAAATGTGCAGAACCCAGTGCCTGGTTTTGAGAGAGTTTCTGCATTTTTGGCAGAAATATTCAAACCTGCCTTTCTGCGTATGTGACAGAGTTTCCTAACTAGGCCACTCATTTTAATATGTTTTCACATAACTAACACTAACCAGAAATTATGTAAAGCTCAGCTCTTCTGAATGCATGTAACATCAAAAAATGTGTCAGGTATCTCAACAACAATCTGTTAGGAATAGCAGAATCTATATATAGTTTAATATCTCCTGAGCTCAGTTGCATATTAGCAGCCTGTTTTAGCTGTAACTACCACAGGATTTATCATACTGTCATCAAAGTTTGCCCACTCTTTACATATTTGGAATTGTGTCTGTTATCTGATCTGATATTTAGGGAACACTGGATTTTATACACAGTGTACATTTCATCAGATTCAACAATTAATGCAAGCTGCTGTGGTATTCCCTATCTCAAAGCTAAAACTCTAAAGAGCAAAACGTTACTCTCAGAAAGGAATACTGACTTGGACTGTTTTCACAGGACAACACTGAATAAATCTTGGAGCTGATTTACAGAGACATCCCTTCCACACAGCTCCTATCAAAAACAAGCAAAACATAAGCCTGGTTTGGTCCACACTGTTTATATTAATTTCCAGTTTGCATCACAAAAATAGATGATCTGTAGTCATGGCCTGTCAGCTTGCTCCAACAAAATGAGTATTTCTTTTAGCTTGTGTATACCTCCACCATCTCTGTATATTGGTTTAATAAAACAGTAGTTAATCTAAATAAGAATGTTAGCCTTCTGTCTCAAAATAATACACCCAAGTTTCAGTAATGCTTAATTTTAGTATCTATATGGATGATGAATGACTCAAATATTTACAAGTTTCAAAATAAATTCAAGTGCAAGAAAAGAAAAATGCTTTGTCTGATGCTGCTGATACTGCCAGAGCCTGTGTTTCTGTAGACACACACTTTGTCCATGCAAGCTCCTTTCCCTTGGCACTGCCATTTCCTGCACACTGAGACAGAAGATGGATGGTTAGTGCAGAGCATGACTGGGACTGAGCTCCCAGTGCATTCTTCATCTGTGGTCCAGCTGGAACAGCACCTCCACTGCTCCTCCCTCTCCCGGGGAAGAGGTCTCTGAAGGATGCCTAGAGCTTTACAGAAAGGTGTTGGATTACCAATCTCAAAAAACCTTCCAAAACTTATGATCTCAATATGCTATCTCTTACTAAGGGATAGAAAAATGAAAAGTGTGATGTCTCTGCTCAACTTCAGGAATTATCTTACAGAAAAATATATTAAAAGGGAATTGAGCTTTTTACCTGTTTGTTATGTTTTGATATTTAATTCATAGTTGAAAGAACAGTTTCTCTGAACTTTAAGAAAGAGTAAAAATCAGTTTATATAGAGATGAAAACAAATACCTACATTTTTACCCTCTCACTGAAATCCTCTGAAACAGGCACCACAGTCACATCTCTAATGCAAAACTGAGCAAAGCACAAGGAAGCTGTTTCCTTTTATGCCAGGACTTACCCTACCAGACCATAAACTAACTTTTGCAAACTGGTACCACCCAACCCTCGCATGTACCATCACAGGTGGCAGTGAGGAGCACTCAAGATAGACCTGTTATTGCAAGAAGCACAGGAGAAACAAGTCCCAGCTATGTTCTCAGCCAGAAACCAGCCCATCCTGTCTCCCAGAACTACAAGCCTTTAACAAGCTCTCCTCTTGCCGGACTCACTCCAGCACTGACCTGTCTCATCCTGTGTCTCATCCTGGTGACCCAAAATAAATCCACAGCCCTGCAGGTGTGTCCCACCCTGCTCAGCAGAGGCCCAGGCTCCCCTCCCCAGCCCACTGGTGATGCTCCACCTAACGCAGCCTTGTCCCAAGGGCACACTGCTGGTTTATGGTCACCTTGTGCCCCAGGAGCCTCAAGCCCTTCTCTGCCAGGCTGCTCTCCAGCTGGACATCCCAGAGTGTCCTGGTGCAGGGTGTGGTTCCTCCCCAGGGGCAGGAACCTGCTGAGCTCCATGAACACCTTGGCCTTTTTCTCTCGGCTGGTGGGGTCCCTCTCAGTGGTAGCAAAAGCATCTGATGTATCAACAACCTCCTTGAATTCAAATTCAACTTCTGAATGTGAATGCTAAAGCAAAGTTAGATGAACCAGGGGGAAGTTCTGTTAAAGTAAATCTGTAGTCTGCAGCTCAACATATTTCCCTTCCACACTACCAGAATGTCTTTCACAGAAATGAAAGATTTCCTTAAACTGAAATTCACTCATACAACCACTCCTACACCACAGTGTAATCACTAGAATAAGACTATGCTGAGAAGTTTCCCCTTCAGGTCTTCCATCTGGGATTTTTGTTTCACATTTTCCAGTTGTCTGCAGAAGGAATATCTGTTATAGACACAGAACTACATCGAGCAACACACAGTTATTTAATTAACAGACTTCTGCTTTGCAGGGAAAGAGGTTAGTGGCAATCTAGATAGCATTTATTTCATAGCTGGCTACAGTGTGCTCTATGCAGAACACAGACTATCAGGCACATATTCCTACTCCCCAGTTAAGCTCCATGAACTACCTACTCCTTTAAAAAACAAGCAACTTAAAATTTTACCCATCCAGTCTTGATTTTCCCTCCCCCTCACTCCTTCTCTGTCACTAGTATCTGTTAAAGCTGTCAAATATTCCCTTTCCTGATGCTTCCTAACTTCACAAACTCCTACTGCCTCTAATCCCCAGCCATTCCCCTTGCTTTCACAGACATGCAGTGCTGTACACAGTTTTTAAGCTCTCCGTTTCTGCATGGATGTCTTGCACAAAAGCTTCCCCATTTGCACCTGTTTGCTAAAGGCTCTGCGTTTCACCAGCTGGAAGTTTCCCTCCTTACACGAGCACATACCCAAAGCTGCAGTACATCAAAACTGCAGCTCAACCTATTGCAGGAATGGAGGCTGGGGCAGTCCAAATCCCACGCCACAGCAGAGAATATCCTATTTAAAAAGCCACATTAAAAAAAATTTCTTCTTTAATTAATCCATGAGACAGCCAGATCACCAAATCACAGTGTTTCCAGCAATACAGTACAACATGCAGCAGGAGAAAACCGCTCTGCTAGAATGCAGCTGACTTTTCAAAAATACTATTTCCTATGAAGTTCCTTCTCTTTTTTTCACACTGTCTTGTGTGGTTGCATAAAATCTTTCTGTGAAACTGAATCTAACACCCCTTCCATCCACCCGTTAATTAAGGAAAAACAGAAAATGTGGAAAGATTGCATTATGTTAAAGCAGAATGTACCAGTTGTATAAGAGCCTTTGGAGAATTTCCAACTCTATTGAAACTTCCCTCTTCAGAGGAAGGGGGGGAAAAAAGAGGGTCAGGAAAGGCCTAAATTACCTTTCTGATTATGGAAAGGCTTTTACACAATTCACATCACACATTGAAAAAAAAATCCTCAGAAGCTGAGCAAGGTTTCACAAGAGCCTGAAGCACTGTGAATTCATGAAAAATGAATTTAATCGTCAAAGCTGAGACCAGGAAGAACTGTTCTACATAACAAAAAAGTTTTCAGCTACATTATTAAAATCATTGCTTAAAAGATCAATTTATTTCAAAGGGTTGACTCCCTGCATTAGAAGTTATCAAAGACACATGATCTAAAAGGAGTCTTTATCAAGCCCAGTGCCTGCCTGCTATAGCTGCAACTGTGTTAAAGTGCAATGCTTACAAACATTTTATGCATTTGTGGACTTATTTTTATCTAAATGTAGTCATAAAATGGCTGCAAAGCCTGTTATAGGCAGAAAATTCCAGGATTGATAATACTGACAAATGACTATTATAATGTTGATATTTCTTTAAACTTTTGATAGAAAGCTTTGGGTTCCATTTAGTTCCCCTTCGAAGCCAAAAACTGTAACCTGAAGCACACAAAATAAACTTCACATACCCAACAGCTTTAATCAAAATACACTCTTCAAAGGTTTCCCATCGGTTCCAGAAGACCAACACCAAACACAGAGGTGGGGCTGGAAGGGAGAAATGTCTCCTGCCCTTACAGCAACAACTTCTCCCCCACAAGGAAGGAAGCCTGAGCTGCACTGGCCACAGGTTCTGCATGATGCTCATGCAGGAATGAGAATAATTAACGACTGAAGCCAATGCCTACCCCTGTTCTCAGAAAGTACATCGAAAACCAAAGAGTCAGAGGGTGCAAGAGATTTGCTTCTCAGTGCCACACTTGTCTCCCCATCCACTTCTCATGTTCTTCTAAAAACAGGTCAAATTTTTAAAAAAATAAATAAATTTTTAAAAGGAGCCAAATTTCAACAGTTATACTCAGCTGGGGGAAGAAATAAAGGACACACACAAGGAAAGGATTATTCTCTCCTCCTCTCCTCTGACTGCACCACAGAAGATTAATGCAGACATTTGGCCTATGGATGCTGTTTATATGTAATCTACATGACCAGGAAATGCAACTTTAATTTTTAAGGCCATACTGCCTCGCAGTATCTACCATGTTTTCTGACTCAGCTTTAGAAGACATCACTCAATACAATTTATATGTCTCCAGTATTCTCTGTCCTTTTGAAAGCACATCTTGCTACAAAGGCACTCAGCAATGGACTCCCCAGTTCCTTTAACATCCCACCACCTGTATTTGCCTCTGCTCAGAAGATGGAATTTTGAGACACTATTTGTGAAATACTCTGATATAAATCTTTATGATGAGGTTTTGGACTTATAAATAGCAGAGGACCCCCCTTGGTGCTGTGCTAACTGTGCTATTGCTTCCCAGTAACCATGGGAAACCAGATAAAATCTGAACCCATTCATCAAAGTAGAAAATACTCCTCCTGTCAGTTCAGGAGGTTGTGCTTGTAGTATCTAAGCCGGTGAACAGAAGGTCATTTCCTACTGTTACAGTGTGAGATCATTTATTACATCTGCCAATAGCAAGCCAAAAACAAGCAGAGAAGAAAAACAATCAGCCGTCCAAAATAATAACAGTGATCATAAAAAATAAATCTCTTTCTCCTTCCATTTAGGGAACACTGGCATTTCTGAAGCAGCATCTCAAGTGTTTGTCATGACAAGCCCTTCACTCTAGGCTGTCTAACAGGCAGTAACTATTGAGATGAAGTTTCCAGTACAATACAATGTGCAATAGTCTGTTTTTAAAATAGAGTAGGCTTATACTCACAATGGCAGCACTACCTTGATAAATTTAGCCTTAGTAATTTGGAGATGTGTGCACAAGCCTCTTTAGTTTGGTGTTCAATTTCCTAATAATCAGCTACAAGGGAAATGCCTGGAATGCAGCACTAACAAGAGACTGCAGAGCTTTTACAAAAGGTGGGTTTAATTGCAATGTAAACCCTCAATTCAGTATACAAAGACCTGCACAAAACAGGGTGTTACCATCTGCCCAATTACAATGAAATTTTCTCCTAAGTTTGTGCTAAACATCATCTCCTTCTCCAAGTATTACCGGCCTGATTCTCCTGGTGCTCTCGTAGCTACTCTGAATTGGAAAGCTCCAATACAGGCTGCTGTTATTTTAACATCTATTATCAAAGTTTGCTAGTCATAATAATTGCAGTCATGCTCCAAAAGTAGGAAGGAAAGGAAAAAGTAGAGGCTTACTCCCCATCCTCAGCTTGCCACCACTCAGGAATACATTGCTTGGAGAAGCTACTCCAGACAGGGCAGTGGCTGCTGTTGTGCCATACCACGGCATAGGCTGGAAACTAACATAAACAGGGGGACTATAAAAATTTCCAGTTAAAATACAAAGTGCTGGAGTGCTTCAAGATCCATACCGTCACTGCTCAGTGGCTGAGGGTAACCAGGGATATTTTCTGTAGGACTGGCTTTCAGTATCCAGGTTGTACTTTCAGGAAGAGGAAAACCTTTTCTCTCCCATCACAGTGTTTAATTCAAAAATGCTGGTGTAAAAACCATTCGGTGTTGGGCATAAATCTTGTTTCAAGAAAAATGATGTCTTCGTTCAATATAACTTCAGTTTTTAACTGGAAATAACAAAACTTAAAATTTATGCACAATCACACTTAGTCCAAGTAAACAATTCACCTTGAATTAACCAGCTCTTGAATCAGCAGGGACACAGCCTACCTGCTGCAAGTTTTTGTGTGGAATTGGAGACAAATGTGCTTATATGTATTAAATCTTTCATAGTTTATGACAACTTTTTGGAAATACTGGGAGACAGAGCAGGGGAATTAGTTAGCAAGACTCAGTTGGGCAGCTGGTAGGGTAATATGGTCCTAAAAAAATTTATGCAAAAGTTTATATTTGCATAATAGTTTACTGTATACCTGTTACACACACAAGGTCTGGTCAAGAAGAAAAAACAAACCAAGTAAAATCACTCTGCTTGTTGCTCTCATGGATGTCATGATGTGATGGGAGAGACAAAACCATACCAGCCATAACCAAAATGCATAAAATCACAGCAAGGTAACTGGGCCATTAGTACATGCTGGATTTTAATCCCTCATGGTCAAGATTGATCAAAATGCTCCAGTAAAGAGGAAAAAAATCACTTGAAAGCAGCATTTTCATTGACAGATGCAATCCTACAGTAGCATCATTCCTACATGAGTACACTGGAGTTATGCAGTTAGAAAAACAAACAGTGCAGAGCTGTAGTTTATACAAAGAGCTGAGCTTTGAAAGTGTTTAACTAGGAAGTTATTAAAACCCAGCCATTTTTTCCTCCAGAGGGGAGTATCAGCCTTATCTGTGGGCTCAGCAGCGTTTTCTCCTTATTTGCTGCTTGTCAGAGTTACAAACTTTCAGCAGGAACTGGACCAGTCCTGGTAATTTAGTAGGAGATAGAGATCTGTGAAGCCAGATGGTAGCTCACATTCTAACAGCTACAAATTGCTAAATTGGCACAGGAAAACCAGATAGTTATCAATTCATTATGATTATTCCAGGTCTCCCATTCCTTCTCTACTTGTATCTTAACTCTTTAAGCCAAACCAGACAGACGTTTTTGCCCAAAGTTGGTAATTTTCATGCTCCAGGTAGGGCCAAGTGCAGTGATGAAGAAGGGATGGCTGTGGCAGACAATCTGAACATGTGCTGCTGCCTGGTTTGTGCTCAGAGGGGCATTCAGTCCTTTCAACTACAGTCACCAACTTCACTCTCTAAATGTAAACATTTTGTCCATCATAAATATTAACGACTTAAGAAAGTCTCTACTTCAGTAACCTTTCTTTTTCTACTACCCCAAAAATTTCCAGGTTCCAAAAACTGTTCATGTTTCACACCCAAAGCATAAACATAAAAATTGATGCCACCACCCTAATAAAACTTCCCATTGTTTCATCTGAGTCACTGCATAGCTGAAAAACATATTTGCTGAAATTTGACCAAGTTTGATGACCTTTTCCAGCAATCAATAATCAAGATAGAAGGAAAAGGTGGTTTGCTTGACCTTTCAAAAGTGTATCAACTTTATTTGGCCAGGACAGCTTTTAAAAAGCAATTTTAGTTTCCAAGGCTCAGACTTGTTGCCCAGACTGGACGTTTCTGTGCAGTGTCTGCATTAGTCTCTTTAAATGCTCAACTGCACAGGACAAGCTCAGAGGAGGAAATGAATTCACAACAGGAGATCCTCTGGCTGATTAACTTCACCCTCAGTGGTGGATGTCAGTCATGTTAATTGGAATCAATACACAGCAGTTAAGGGGGCACAGGGATAATCAGGCAGGGCAGGGACAGGCCCATCAGTTCTTAAAATAAGCTATCTGTTAACAGCTTACAGTGGCATGTGACAAACCTTCCCTGCAATGGAATGCAAAGCATCTCTAAAATTCCAATTTAACACACAAATAAAGTTAATTTGGCAACACTTATCTTACAATCTAGCAATAAAGGAAACAGTCATTGCAAATTAAATCAATGCTAAACTGATCAAAGTAGTAAAATGAGAAATTAGGCTTCCAGAAAAGCTTATGGGAAATCCTTGATCCAAATTGTACACAGAATGAAAAGAGAAGTTAAAGTCTTAAAATCTTAATAGAGATAATTTTAATTACACCCGGCTGCAATTTTATTGTACACCTAAGGCTGAAATTCAATGCACAGTTTCAAAAGTAGTAATATGTCAGAAGGAGAAAAAGTAGTAAAATCTTAAAGTTTTTCCTACTCTTCAGATGAGAAATCACTCGAGCCACATCCTAAGCATCTCTCTTGCATCTGCAGTTTAGCACCAGGTTTTCCAACCCCACTCTGCAGCCCAGCTATCCTGGTCTGCAAGGGCAGGGTTTGCTCTGTGTGGTACACAGGGTGTTGGAACCCAACACATCTCTGTGTTATCCCATTCCCAAAAGCCTCTGGGATGGATTCCACCAAAAATTCCTGTAGAAAACCACAGTCCTGCCCATCACACCATTCATTACCCTTTCCTAAAACCTGGCCTGGCACGGGCACACGGGTGTGACACACCTGATGTGTGACACCCCTGATGTGTGACACCCCTGACGTCAGTCCCTGCTGCATCACCTCACACAGCGAGTGGAGAACTCAGTTTCACTACAACAGTAAGACAAGTAACACACAAATACTACACAAAGAAGAACAAATTAACCTTTGTTCAAAGGCCTCTATATCTTTAGTCCTTTAGGGAGTGAAATGAATGCCAGATGTTTCATTGCAACATCTTCATACTCTCAACTACAGAAAATATCTCCAAGACAAGATCAGGGTATTTTACTAGTTATTACAAAGGCATCGAAACATATTTAACAGATTTATGAAGTTTGGAGCCATCTACATAATACCATTCTCCCCATTAAACTTACCTCAGCCTAACTAATTAAGTGCACAGATTAAGATCACAGGTCTTTCCTCCTCAGACCCACACATGGACTTTGTGGAATCTGGTTAAGCACTTCAAGGTGGGAGGCTTTCCCTTGCCCTCCTTAGTCATTAGAAAGTGTAACAAAAGGAAAGAAAAAAAAGGGCATCCTATTTTTTAGTGTCACTACCAACTGATCATCCCCTCTGCAAATACAGAGATTTTACAGAGTTCAGTTGTCAAAAGAGAGCTTGAATGACCAACAAGCAATGATTTCCCCTTTAAAAATCACAGTTCTGCCTCCTGATTTTCTACCATCCGGCAGTGCTAAAATGCCAACTCCTTATCAAGCAGGCCAGTCCTGCTGTTGTAGATGACAGTGTCATTCCATCCACCGTGAGCTCCCTTGGGTATGATGGGAAAGAGAGACATTCAGTCTTCTAATGCAGGGAAAGGGGCTTTTTCAAGCTACCAAGCTCAAGGCCATGTACGCATTGCAAGGAGACCTTGTTTTCAGCTAATTACAAAGAAAGATGACTGGTATTACTGCACTGTGGGAATTGTGAAATCATAACTCACTGGGCTTACACATCCAGGTGTCATCTGTTCCTCTGAAACCACGTATCAGACCAGCAGCCTTATGAGATAAACGCAGAGTGTGTGGAAGACATTCTGACCAAATATTGGACTATTTAGGGTTATCAAGGCATTTCTTAGGAAGTGACCTTTCAGCACCACTCGATGCAAAGCTGCTTTTGTCTGCTGCTGTTGTGGTGTCAAGGTTTTATTTAATTATGCTATATGGCTAATTTAAGGTGGTTTTCTGAAGTTGGTTCTATCTTGAGTAAGAACATGTACATAAAGTGTGGCAGAGCTCACCAAGGCCCAACACCCAGCAGGAGTTACACCACATCTTCCTCAGAGGAAAGTTCCCAGGCCTCATGTCAAGCTGCTGAGTGCTCTGGCCAGAATAACCCACTACACAACCCAGTGAAAGTCCATGCTATCTCTTGACTTTCAGTTTCTTTGTATACAAAAACACTAAAATTACCACACACAACCAAATACATTTTGAAGTCAATGATCTTCAAAAGAAATGTTGTACTTAACACATATCTTATAAAAAAAGGATCTGTCCACATAACAGCCATATCTGATTGTAAACCAGACATTACAGCTTCGTGATTCTTTGGGCATTTAGCTTAATTTTATCCACATTCCCACATCAACTATCTCAACAACAGACAGAATCATCACTTGCCAAGGGAAGACTCAGATGTCAAACCAAGAGACTTGCCTACACAGGCTGTATAATAGCACTGAACAAACAGGGTTATGATATAACAACGCTAAGTGGATTTCATCACCTCACTACAGCCTTAAACTCCCAGCAAACAAAGCAGATAGCTGGGCACTTCTCACGATTACTGTTAAGTATTGCCACAGCTGGTAGGATATTTTCCCTGGTTAAATGAAGTATAAGTGAGGATGCATTGGCCTCAGCTTTGCTTTCAGACAAAATTCATATGGGAGAGTGTCAATATTCACATTACTTATGCTACCCTTTTATTTAATAACTGTTGTCATCAACTAATGGAAGTGATCTGGCAGGTACAGCAGCAGGGATAATACTTTTAGCACTGTGGTCAAAAAGAGCAGCGAAATTATCCTTTCCTCATGTAGAAATCCAATTTATTTTGCTGTGTTTGTCCAACTGAGTTGAAATCTTCAGGCATTTCACTCTAACAGGACCACATGTGAAGCACTACACTATAGCCTACACCCTCCCTTTATCCCAGGGATAAGCACAGCAAAGCAGACAATCAAGCCCAGCATGAAATCACCAGTAGATGCTCTATGGTGAGCTTGCTGAAATCCCTGCAGCAGCTGGGGGATCCTGATTGCAAATGGTGCTCTCCGTGCTGTGAGAGTCAAACGCCTTCTCTTGAAAACATCTGTCAGCCCCTCTGCTTAGTGGTGGCCACACTTGCCTTTCCAGCTGCAGAAGCCACTGAATTCCCATTTACATCCTGATGCACTCAAATGCACCAGGCTGGCCATCCCATGCTGTTTCCTGATTAATGCTGGCACGCTGACTGATGCTTGCTCACTTCCCAAGGGCAGCCACTGCGAACACAAGGCAATCCAACTAAATATAAACTGGGAAAGTCGACAATATCTGCATGATTCTCAGTTAGATCACCAGTGTTAGACCTGCAGCAATTCAAGCATTCAGTTAACCAAAGAAATACGTAAAATAATCTTTTTTCAATGGTTTTACATTAATAATTCCAAACAATATCAGTGCACCTAGAAATAAAGAAGAGACCAAGGAAGTAATCTTGACACATCATGGAAGAGTTGAATGTCAAATTTAATAGCTTCAGAAATAACAAGTCAGAGGTGTGATGGAATTGCAGCTAGCTTCTGAAGCAATGAACTCTTCTAAACCAATTCAAGACTAGGGGAATGTTCTGGGATTTTAGTCCTCAAATTGGAATATTGTCCTAAAAGTACACATGGATAAAGCCAAAAGTGAAACTTCACATTTGTATGTTATCAGACACTTTCCTACTGTTATTTTTTACTTGAGTTGTTAAAAAGCTACTGCAATTAATTTCTAAAATAAATATTTGAACTGAAGGGATATTTGTCAACTTACAGAGAATGTAAAGGATGTTTGTTCCACCGTCCCAAACTGTTTCAATCAAAACTCGTGTCTTGTTTTGACAGCACATCCCAGCTTATGTCAGCTGTATCATACCTACACTTCTGTATCTAAATCTTAGAGCTATTTCTATGGTTGGTTTCATTAACTGGAAAGGATTAATACCAAGCATTTTGCTATTACTGCAGGTTCAAGTACTAATGTTTTCTGCACACTAAAGACCAGCTGCTTCTAACTAAACAGTGGAACTGCACAGAAACATCTTGGCCTGGGACTGAGCCTGCCTGGGTCAGCACCACGGGCCTCGACCACCTGGAGAGATGTGAGCAGATCTGGGGGAAGCAGTGCCAGGGCTCCTTTGGACTGGAAGGGTGAGAATTAGCTGTCGTTACTGGCTGAAAACATTTAAATTACCTTGGGAACGGTTAAATACCTCTATAATTGATGGATGAAACCTGTTTCTCCCAAGGCAAGGGGCACTTGCACCTCTGGCCTGTAATTGCATTGATGTTTCATTCTGGAGGAACTGAGCCTGTTACTGACATCGGGAATCACGCAAAAGCAGTTAACTGAGGAATTCCTAAACTCAAAAAGAAAAAAAAAAAAAAGCTTGAAAAGCACCTGATTAGATGAGACAGGTTTCCTATTAAGTAAATCCACACAGTATGAGCAGTCACGAACGTAAAGTAAATTAAGTAATGTAAAGTAAAATATTTAAACATTTAGTTAAAAATTGGCAAAGTTATTCTAAGCCATTTCACATCCACAAAAGACTGTAATCATGACCAAGGGCAGACTCTCCTAGCATACCTGAACGTGGTATTTCCTGGAATAACATTAGAGAGGACTGGTCCCAGCATCATGTGAGCAAACTGCAAATGCAACTCAGCCCAAGTGCTGCTGCTGTTAAACACTCAGTGCTGCTTCTTCAGGGGTTCCACGTTACAGAAAATTACATTTAATTCAAACTGAGCAACTTGAAAAAGGTAACATCATGATTCTTCATCCATAAGATAAACATAGGATTGAGGTACCAAGCTGAAAGGAACAAGAGCCTTCTCTTCAGAGCAGTTGACTCAGGGCTTACTTGAGAACTTTGGAGTCTTTTCCCAATATATTTCCTTTAAACACAAACCCTGTTTTTATTGAACACATATGGTACTCCATTCTTCATTGGAGTCTCTAAATATTATCTTAATAAAAGCAATGCAACTAAACCCAAATATTTTTGCAATTCTTCTGAAATATATGACAAATCAGCTGCAGTATGAAGAGCTGCAAATTACAGGATTATCTGGGATTTAAGTGTATACAATTTACATTCTGACAGATTACAGTGAATCAGCATTACAAAGATCACGTGTCCTAAACTGGTTTTTTACACATTTCATTTATCTCAGCATTAGTATGTCAGCTATATGTTTTAGAAACAAAGTTAATCAATCAACAGTTAAGTATTGCTGGGGTTTCAGGGCTCGTCTGTTGCCTGTTCATTAAATCCCATCCTTCGTTCTTCTTTGGGGATTACAAAGTTTCTCAGAATTATTTTTGCCTCACCCCATCCTGACTGAAACTAAACAGAAACACATCAAGTGACAGTCCAAGCTACAGCAGGCTCAGCCCCACTCCACCAGGATCCGGCTTCCGACACCCCCTGCTCTACTGCCAGGATTACAAACCAAGATTTACAGAAAGGCAACTGCAAGGGACGGTGGCCTGAAGAGAAAAAGGACATTGAGAAATTCCCTCTGACGGGTGGGTAACAGGAGTTAAACAGAGAAATCTTCGGGGAAGAATAAAGTACCTCCGAGTAAAAGTCAAACACGCTGCTCTACCAGGGAGTCCAGCAGGAAGGAACGAGGAGGAGCAGCAATATTCTGCACGATAACAACAGAGAGTGTCTGGTCACCTCTCTGCACCCCAACAACTCCAGGCTGGCTCCTCTGTGCACAGCAAGGCTCCAGCACACCCACCGAGCCCTCGGATCCCACACGGACACTGGGGAAGGGATCGGATCAGCCGCCCCACACCAGATTCAGAGATGTTCCTACAGACACTGGGAGGGCTGGGGGGTGTCAGTCAATACCTGGAATGAGGGAGAGAAGCCAACTGGCTGGAAAAGCAGACTGGAGAACTGTCAGGCAAAAAAGAATCATGTGCATGTGGCAAATGCAGTTTCTACATGCTTTTGGTCTGACAAATCCTAGCTTAGACACTGTTTTATGTCCTGTGGATTAGTAAATCAGACAAATGCTTGCCCTATGACAATGAGATCTAGTTTTGTTATCTCTAAATATTCACCAGTCAGCCTGAAATAACATGCACAGGGGTTGTGTCCCCTTTAACATGCACGTTTACACTGTGAAGGATGGACTGATGGCAAAAATTGATCTAGAGCATCCTAGGAGTACTGCTGAAAAGTGTTTAACCCCAATGCCAGGATTAGGATCCCTCAGAGCCAAGACGTGAATGTCACGTAGAAGCTGCCTGGCCCAAACCCCAATAATTATACTTTGTTCTTAAAGGAGGAAGTAAAAGAGAAGAATGGTGCTATCAGGTAAGTGACACACTCATCGTGCAGTCAGAAGCAGATGCGACCTCCTTTCCTGGATGCAAAGGCCTGAAAGAAGGTTAAAACACCAAAATATTTTTCCGTGTGGTTCTAGTAGTCACAGAATTCCTGCATGCACATCATGATTTTATTAGCTGCAGCTCAACCGCAGCATTAACTGCTCATGTCTCTACCTGGTTCTTCATGACAGTGCGGAACTAAATCCCAGATTTTATTCACTGTCGACTTTCATTTTTGTACTCTTCTCCCACCAATTTAACAAGCTGAAAAGCAAGACAGAGCAGGCTGGTCACCAAACAACAATGCTCTGAAACCATAGCAGAGGAAAATGTCTAAACTAGACAAAGATAAGGGTCATTAAAGCAGCACAAAGAGCTGATTTATTACTGTGAGTCAGCTTGTGACTCTTAAAGCACAGAAATTTGTCTGACAAATATGGAATACATACCCCCTCTCACATGCCTAGCTAATTTGGCCAACTAAATAGAGATAGTACTCAACAGCTGAATTCATGCACATGCCAAATCTTCTAAGAGTGGTATAAACTGCAGAGGTGGCTGTGCACTGGAGAAAATATGAAACCACTGCCATATCTAAGAGCCCATCGAGAAAGCAGCTTGTGAAATCCAGTGCTCTAAGGCTTTAAATAAGTTTTATATCAAACTGAAACATTCTAAATCAATCAAGTGTTGGGTTTTTGTGGTGGAGAGGTAGGGGCTTTTTGTTTTGTTGGTTTTGTTTAAATCAGCCTACAATTAATTTTTATTCAAGTACTTCACATATTTCTTATTCTTTCAAGGTAGAACTACTCATACTCACATGGAATTTGTTAAAAAGTAACAAGCACTTGATTTTGGAAAGATCACCAGTGTCAACTGCAACAATAAGGAGACAATGAAACTTGGAAGGGGCTCAGCCTTACTACTAACCTGGAGTTCTTTAAATAGTTTTCTTCTTCCTACAATCACTTTCCTGGGGCAAGCAGGGGTGGAATTTCTCATGCTATTGAAGTCTTTCATTATTGATAACTTTAGGGGAACGGTTCCTTTCCGCTCCATTTGATGCCCAGCCCTATTTCACACCACCTCAGCCTCCTACAGCCCAGCCCCCTTGCAGCCACACTGGAGACGTGAAGCGTGCCAGAACTGGTCGGGGCAGGGCACTGCAAGTTCTGTGGGATGTCTTGCCCTGTAAATCTGAATCCCTGTCAGGGTTTAAACCTGTGAAATGCAGTGGGAATTTAAACAATGATTCAGTTATGGGAGCAGGTGCTTGTTCAACTTGCTGAATGTTCATCCTGCTGTTAACAGCTTACACATTTATACTACAGTGCATGAAACAGTAAAGTCCTAGAAAGAGTATAAGGTGTTAACAACCACTACAAAATATTTCTGTAAGGGTACATTTCCTCCATTTCCCATCAACATAAATTCTGACAACAAAACCCAAATCCATGCATTCATTCATCTTCCGCATCTGCTTTTAATTTACACATTAATAGAGGGCTACATTTCATCATTAAGTTTTTCTTATTAGTGATTGAATCAATATTTCTGCCCCTTTGGTAGTGTCAGTTCATTAGTTTGCTGAAGCTGATTAAGTTTATTCTGCTATTTCAAAAGGAGCCCATATTCTATTTACACAAACAAACACCACAGAACATTCACAGACACTTCATGGCACATCTGCATCTCCTTAAGTGGAATCACTTCATTAGCAGCAGTTCCCCTCTCACAGGCTGAGCCCAGGCTAATCCACAAGGAATCACACCAGCCTGGTGGGCACTCAGCACACTCATGTAACCAAAGACCACTTAATTAACTGGCGAAACCACACAACGCCCATGGCAATGCAATGGTTCCTATTCTGTCACCCCGAATTATTTTTTCTACCCCTTTAGTAAAATGAACTCTACCCTTATGACTGTTGGTGCAAATTCTCCATAGTTACAAAGCCTTTGGTAATACCGAACACCACAAACTGTGGAGAAAATCCTTAAGAGCAGCACTTACCAGTGTTCAACTGGTACTGTCAGAAACCAATGCAGACATATTTCTGCAGCCAGAAAGCAGCTTCTCACTTAGGGGCACACAGAGCTGTGCTGACATGTTTCATGGACCGAGGAAATTTTTAGGCTACCCCTAAATTCCTCTGCTGTTCTAGGAGTTAGGAAAGAAGCTGAAACACGAATTCACGATGATGGGAACAGTTGAGTACCTGATCCCTTTGGAAATCATTTGCAGCAGTTAGATATACTGTCCTTTTCCCCTGCCAGAGATTAGAGCTCTGACAGCAAAAATTATCATGTGAGCACTTCATAATCCCTTCCACTACACAGACACTGGGTTTGGACCAGTTCTCTTTACTGTCTGACTTTTCACAGCAGGGAACACACACACACAAAGTGCTGCCTCTGCCCAGCCTGGCACAGAAAACAGAAACTGAAATACCTTAATCAGGATGGCTACATTTTGAGGGGGGAAATTGTATTAGAAGGGCAGGACCAACAGCTGGCATGCAGCCTTTTTCTACTTTCATCACAAGGTCTGCTATCAGAAAGCAATCAGAGGCACACTGCAGTGAATTTGGGAACACAGATACCACAGGGTATTATACTGGGATTATTCACTCATCCCTTGGCAAATTCTCACCTGGCATTACATATTAAGGATTTCTGAGAGTTTGGTTTGGTGGTTGGCTGGTTGGTTGGTTTTTTCGGAGGTTTTTTTTGTTTGTTTTTTTTTTTAAAGAATGTTCATAGATCTCTAAATGAAAGTTTAGCTGAATTAATGCAGCTATCAAGCAAATAGCGAGTGTAAGTGATGAACAATATTCTTTAGTAACTTTGAAAACTGAGAAATATGTGAAAGGCAGTTTATACAAACAACAGCTTCTGTAGCTGCATAAAGGGAGGCAAACAGCTGACAAAAACCACATCACTTCTGTGCTTTCAAATAATCTGTTTTGACAGTGTCACAGCAGAGCACACGCATTAGTGATTTCTCATTTGTATCAGCCTCACTGGTGGAGAATCCGAGTTAATTTCCCAACTAAAGCAAACCACATGTGTGTTTTACCACTTCCTGGCTTTTGGAAAAGCCCGAGTCCACCTATGATTCCCAGCTTATGAACCAGCTTCACTGTTTCCTTTGGAAGATGACAGGAATCCACTAATGATGTTAATGACTACAAAGTTTTAAAAATTGAGACAATTACTTCTTTCAGTCCCTAAACAGGTAATCAGTTGTGACCAACTTTTCTCAATTTGCTAACAATCAGTAGGTCTTAACTAAACATTTAAAAGCATAAGGACTTCATTTAAAAGTTTAAGTAGAATCAGTATAAAACTTAAATGACACCATCTGTTCTTAGCAGACCACATTCTTTAAGTGTTGGAAGTAGAACAAGGCCATATAGCTCATCAAAAAATAGCAAACTGCATGCTAAAATTAAGACATTTCCTTGAGATTCAACTCTAGAAATATTCTGAGGCACCTTCTTAATTATTATCTACTAGCAAAGGGCAACATGTTCATTCATTTAGTGCTTATTGCATAAGCCACTGAAGGGCATAGGAAAAAATTCCCACTGGGATTATAGAGTGAGAAAAAGAACTATAAAAATGATGTACAGTAATAAGAAAACATGCTTTAATTTGTTCTGTAAAATCAGAAAATGTGTACAAGGATTTAAGTGTATGAAAATATAGACAGTGTTTTAATAAGCTACAGTGAAAAACAGTAAAACTAAGTTTTACTCTGAAAGTCAGCACTATTAAATCAGTAGCTTCAACATAATGTATTCAAGTTGCAGAAAAAATAAGCTTTTTTTTTAAATATTGAATAGCTGACATTCTCCTTCATGCTGCTGCACCAAGGGGAAAAGGAGTTTCTCACAAAATGGAGGCACATTACAGCATCAACCATAGGAAGATGGATAACTAAAAATGAAAGTTGGGCACGTCTGTACCACAACTGCAATACAAAAACATGTGGCACGTTCTATAACATTACAATTTGATGTTTTGAAAAATAGCCCTGGATAAACCACAGTGCAAATAAACTGCAGCATGTGTCCCACAGGAAGAGTCAGGAACTTGCATTCGCCCTCTGTGATGGTGGAAACTCACAGCCCACACCACAAACCATCCTGCTTCTGCTCATTAAGATTTTACTCAAATGGAGATGGAAGTTTAAGTTCTAGCATCAGCTACAGCCTTGTTGTTTGCTCTCTAGTCAGGCCAAATCTTCCACTATCCAGAGCACTTGCAGTAGAATACCCGAATTCCTTTTCCCTGAAGTATTTGTTTTCTTATTTACCAAATGAGTTGGAGCATGGTTTGGGGCAGAAATCCCAAGCATTCTCTGCTAGAAGTTTGTTAGAAAGGCTGCCAAGCAGGGAAGCTAAACCTCTCCTCCTTCACCTGAAATCATCCCAGTCAATGCCTGAACTCGGGGAGAACGTGCAGCCCATGAGAGCGAGCAGTGCCTTCCTCAAAAACACAACCCCCTGTGCTGTTCTTTCAGTGTTTTAGTGAGATTTTCTGAACAAAGTAAACCCTGTAAATCACAATTTAGGAGGCAGGGGTGAGCAGGGTGAAGGTCCAACACTCCCACTGGAGCACCAAAGCATTCCAGGGTAGTTTGGGGTGACAGCAGGGGCAAGGGGCTGCAGGTGCAGCCCAATTCTGGCAGCTCAGGACACAAGTCACTTTATAAACCTTTGCTCCCACTCTGTCATCTGCACAGTTTGTGCAAAAGCATTTCCAGTACAGTGAAAGGATCCCCACCACATCCCAGTTACAGCAACTGTTCTTTCTGCAGAAATGGAAAACGATCTGCAGACACATTTGCAACCTAAATGTGGCTTGGTTTAGATTTATGAACCTGCCTTACCTGCTCCAAAGCATTATTGCATTCACACATATAAAGCTTTCCAAGAGCACAAAGACACAAGTAAATTAATAGTACAAATGTTTGTGCTATAAATGGGTATTTAATATTGCAGTTTTAATACGGGCTCAGCCACATCACAGTTTTCAAAAGTTTGTTTTTTTCCACGTTAAGCCTTCTGAGTTTTCACTATATACTCATGCTGGAAAGCCTCCCATAGCAAAACTATGGAGAAGGCAAAATAGACTCGAGTCTATTTAAAATCACTGTCACATCTAAAAGATCATAAAGAGCTACACACTTAAAATGCATCAAGCCCAGCACTCAATATCCTCCTATCCCCAATATCCTAATGACCAGCACGCCATATCCACCTAACAGCACTATCTTGAGGCACCTCAGGGAAGCTGGAATAGGGATAACAAGCATCAAATCCCCATCCAAACAGATCTTGAAACCACGAAATCTCTGGAGGGAAGTATTCTCAGAAAACCTTTGGGCACCACAAACTCGGCAGCGATGTGTTCGAGAGCCCCGGTCCCACCCCTCAGGCAGTGGGGCTGCACTTGCACACACGCAGGAGAAGAGCAGTACCAGACGGGCAGGGAAGCTCTGGGAGCAGCTCCTCCAGAACTGAGATCACTCCTTTTCCTGCTCTCACAACTCATCTATGAAGCATCAGTCTACTCCCCACACCAACAAATGCCTTCCTTGCAACCTCAAACTTGTCTTTTCCACTGGACAGGAAAGGAGTCCCTGCTTAGTTACTCTGTTTTTTACACAACAGGATCATCTGTTACCGGCTCTTAGTAACCATCATACCAAGAAAAAACATTACCTGTTCCACTTCTGAAATACTTTTGATTTATCTATAGTCCACTGAATAAAAATAGAGCCATTTAACCTCTGCCTGATTTGTCAGTCTGTTCCCTACAGGCTTTGGGACTGAAATTCTACCAAGTAGCTTGTTGGTTTTCATTCCAGTAAATCTGAAGACATCAACTGCTACTGAAGAATATTATATTCTCATCCAGAAGTGGACAGGAAGCATTTCATACTCATTATATCATTTTCAATGCTGGTACACTTACATTCTTTATAGATGACATTATTGATTTTCCCTTTTGTTTTATAGAAACAAAGACATTTATGGTACCATCACTTCATTTGTAAAAGGGCTATAAATGAGACACAAGTGAGATGCATTGCCTGGAAATTGCTAATATGAGAATCAAAACATGCTGAAATACCTGAATACAATTATTTAGCTATGATTGTAATTAGCTGGATTTAAATCATAGTAATGAACTAATGGAGTAGTCCTCATGCAGAGGAAGTCAAAGGAAATCCATTACAAAGCTAATTAAATGGCAGTCTTTAAGAAGAAGAATGGTTTTTCTCCCTATTAGGTCACGCAAAGTACTGAACTGTGTGCTTGGAACATTTCTGCCAGCAAGGCTGGGAAGCACCACTCCCCTGTGCCTGTAAATCCACAATAAATTTTGCTTTAAGAGAACCTTTTACTTCAACAAGACACAGGAAAAGATTCTGTTCTATTTTACATGGGGATAGAATAAAAATAGGAGAGGTGTAATTGTTATGAAGACAGAGCCCAAACCTCTGGGTCAGTCAGACAGGAGCCAGCCCTGGCCCTGCTCCTGTGGGGCTGCCATCCCCCAGCCATCCCCCTCACACCACTCTGGAAAACTGCAGGAAAGAAAACAACCTACAGTTGTTCATAATTTAACCACATTAACTTTACTGAAGCCTATAATGAATTATTTTAGTAATGACTTGTAATTGACCCAACAGATAAAGATTTATGGAAGATTCAACAAAGAAAGTAGAAGCAAATATCTGAGCAAAATTCCATTGCCATTTTTTGGATGGGGGTGGGGGAAAAAAAGAAGGAAAAAAAAGGAAAAGATGCCTAGAAGGGAAACAGCTCCTCACACATTGGTTACAGCAAGGAGCAGAATGATGAATGAGTGTGCTGTGCTGAAAGGGCACATGACAGGAATATATTGTTCTCACCTGTGGACCTCTACTTTTCTCAGATTTTAATGAATCATGGTCCTTTCAGTTCACTTGCAAGTCTTAGCTCTTTACTCTCTGTACAAGACTAACATTTCTGTTCCCAGCATTCGTAGAACTGCTGTTGACTGAAGAATTTATGACTCAGCCCAGCTGACAGCATGCTGGAAACAGAAGAGATTTAGTCTGTCTTTCTCTACATTCCCAACTACATCTCATTTTTACTCAGGAAATATTCATCATTTTGTAAAATGTTCCCCCTGTTCCTTTAACTGCAGCATGGCCAAGGAGTCAAAGAACAAAACTGTGCTACACATATAAAAACACACACTTACTGAGAGGTTTTATTTAAAACTTTTATTATAACCATAGTCACAGCATGAAAAGTTAGTTCAGTGCACCAGCACCAACGCAAAAATCCAATTTCGGGGTGCAGTAAACACTTTACACGTCTCTCCTTTAAACTGAATTTAACAGACACATCTCTTTCTGCATCCGTCCAAGTCCTGATACCTAATGGGGATTGTTAATGTTTCACCGTCCCACTGCACTTGATAAATAAGCAACTGTCAACCCAAAAAGCTACCCAGAGGTGTTTAAACACCCTCCAAGGTTAATTAAAGACAAAGATTAAAGGGTGTAAAGCAAAAGTTGGGTGTTTTCTGTGCTTCTCCTTAGTTTCTAATAAAAGAAGAATTGAGCAACTACTGTATCTTGATGCAACAAAAACATCAAGTTTTTTATTTTAAGACTCTGTGTACAGTCAATTCTGTGCTTTTCCCAGAAGCCAATCCTTGCTTCCAGGTAAATCCCTATATTCCAGTAGAAAAGCTGCAGCTCTGCAGCAACTTGAAGCATTCCAGGTTTGGTATTTGTTGTTGCCTCGTTACACTGAGGGCAGAGATTGCAGGTACGACTGGAGTACGTCAAAGAGGAGCTCTACACTGAGCACTGAGCTCTACACTGAGCTGTACAGTGGAAGAGAAGTAAATAATGGCATGGGAACAATTATGTGTAACAGATTTTTGCCCATGACCACACAGTTAAACACCAGCAAATCTGTAAAGAAACCAAGTTTTCTGAATCCCAGCGCAGAGCCTTCTATTGATTAAAGGAGCTTCCTTCTAATTTAATACTCATGACTAAAATAATACCACTTACGTTGATAATGGAAGGGGTAAGTACAATTTCGTGGTGGAAACCTGGCATTTTCAGTGATAAAACACTGCTTTTATAAGGTTAGAACTTCTTTAAATCTAAAAGTTTAGACTCAGACTCTAGAAATTAAGCTTTAGACAAAAACAAAGTCTGAAAAATTTTAGTTTGAGAACAGACAGTACATCCAGTTATGATGCAGGTGCTAACGTGCAACTTGAAGTAATTCTTAGAATGTAGTTTTTACTTTTTGAATACAAAACAGAGATTAAGTCACCAAATGAGTCATCTTTCCTCTCATCTGGAAACAACACAGCCACTTAATTAAAAGTGTGTGTGGTGGTGGGGGGTCTCTATTATATTCATAGTTTTATGGGCTTATATTTTAAAGCTAAAGCCATTTGTTAAATTCTAACTGCAGCTTTGGGGGCAGGGAGGTGGGGGAGCCAACAGAAAGGCCAAGTTCTCAGTAGTGGTAATGTCAAAATACTGACATCACTTAGAAAAGCAGATTTCCAAAAACTTTACAGACAACTAGAATTACTCCCAGCCTAAGCTGGACTTTGCATTGGCAGTGCCAGCTGAGTCCTCACGAGAGGCCTTGCCTTCAGTGCCTGCTCCTCATCTAATATCCACACCAAGAAATCCTCAGGGGACAGCCTAGATGGAGCAGCTTTCAAGCCACAGGCCACTCATACAAAATGTATGTGCTCGTACACCACGGATTCTCAGGAGGTAACAATGATCAGTATGAGATAATTCTTCTAAATAAATACTGGTGTAATTTTCTACTTTATTTTTATACCCCAAAGGCCCTAACTCAGCATTACAGAGGGTAGCAATGCTAATAGCTGATAGTAGAAAAACTGGACAAAAAATCCTGGAGCACAGGCAAGTGAAAGAAAACCTTTGGCTAAATATACCTGGAAAGAAAAAGAATACATGTGATGGTGAAAAACACTTTCCACAAAAGACTCAGCTGCTGCTTGCACTGCAGTCATGGCCTAGTTCCCCATCAATCATCCTGTAACTCATGTTTTGCTTTCTCTGGAACCATAAATCCAGAATGGCTCTTCGGTTCCAAAGCCCTGTAACAAAATCTGACAATCCTCCTTTCTGACTTTTCATTTTTAAATAGTATTTACAAACACATCTACCTACCTTAGTTTAAAATCTGATGGATTTTGAATTCAAACCATACTAAATATTTGCCTGTCACCAAAATAATGCCACTCAAAGATGTCATATGTCAGTTCACACATTAAATGTATAATGTATTTTTATGCTGCTACTGACCCCTTAAATCAATAATCTGAATTTAAGTCGACTGGAATCACTGCTTTGTCTGTTTGACACTTCTGGCATCTGGAATAGCTTTAGCAAATGCAAAATAAACCACAGGACAAAAACTATCAGAAGCAAGACCATGCTCAAGATGAATATATCACTTAAACACATTTAAGGGCAGGATCAGGTATCAGATTTTTTTCTTAACTGAGATTTATCTCCCTCTTTCTTTCCAGCATACTTGCAGCAGCACATAAGACTACTTTGATTCAAATCAGACAGTCTGATAATTCCAAGGCAGTGTTTTTAATTCCTCTTACATAATTAAATTCCAAAAACTGAAATAGAATTATATATTCCATTTTCTCTGTCCTAGAATTTCTTAGCACTCCTATGCACCAAAAGGAAATATGACAGGATATCACTCACTACTTCCATTGAAAAATTTCTTAGAGAACGAGGAAACTCAAAATTCCTGTGTTCTTAATTAATCTTAAAATAGGATAAGATTGCAGAATTAAAAGTTACTTTTTGAAAATACTGATCTCATCTCTGAAATAAAGCTCATGTGATCACACAACCACCTACAACAGCCATCACACTTCCAATTTATAAAATGCTTTTAAACATAGCAAAGCTTTTCCCATTCTGACCAACCAGCATCTCAACCCTGTCCATCAGCTCAATTATTGCAGCAGCCTAAATCCTCTACAACATCACTCAAATTTGCCTGTGTGGCACTCAAACTACTGTCACCAGTGAAGTCAGTGAAGCTGTCCATAGGAGCAACCCCAAACAAGCCTCATCCACAGCCAGGAACTTACCCATGCCTTATTTTTCCTAATACAAAACCATGCCAGAGCATTTTCGTTTCAGAGATTTAATCACTGAAGCAACTGACTGCACTTTTACTGCAGAACGCTGCTATTTAGGGAAAAAAAAAAAATAAATCCCCAAACCAACCAAACAAAAAAACCCCCCAAGAACCCCCCCAAAACCAAAAAAAGTTACATCTATCTATCAATCTGATATTTCAAGTGAATTTTTTGAGAACAGTCTCAAAAGTAATTATATATGCCTTCCTAGCATAACTTGGAAACACTTCTTTATATTCAACCTCATAAAACTCTTTTCATGTTACTAAACCTGAATAACTGCTCTGTTCTGAAACCACAGGGTTCCAGCTCACTACAAAGCATTTCAGAAACTGAACGGTATGAACTTAAAAATATCCTGACCTTTGTATTCTGTTGAGTTGAAAATTTAGTGCTTTTCTTTTGGACCTCTCCACGTTACACAGTGTGTTGAAAAGGCCAGTGCTTTGGTCTTCTTAATCAAAAGGTGAGCAGTTCTTTATCCGAGACTGAAATCTCTCCTAGCTCCCCCAAACCAAAGCCATGGCTCTAAAGCACATTCCCACCTCCAACATGTGCAAATGAAGGATTATTTCTCTGCCATCCCCACGTGTGCATGACAAGGGGCTATGTTTGTTTCTTTATGGTGGTTTTTTCTGTCAAGTGGAGAGGGAAGAACTGGCACCCATCAGCAGAAAGCATCACCTCTTGTGTCCTGGTCTTGGCATGTTCTGGGTCAGCTGGAACCTTCTGGAGAAAGCACTGAGCCTTCTGCAGGCAAAGATGGCACAGCAAGGCATGAATCTGGAGCTGGACACAACAAAAGTCCTGAAAGGACCATCTAAATCCTTCCCAACAACCCTGTCATGAAGTGAAAATACTCTGTTAGAGCTGATGAAGAAGGAAGTTTTAAGGACAAGAACAAGGTACATGGCATTTGTGGAAAGGCAGGAGGTCACTGACACAACTGCTGAAGAAAAAGATCCACTCAGGCAGGAATGAGTAGTGACAGGAGGAAAATGCCTTCGTTTCAAAGTGAAATGGTGCTCTGGAAATAAGATTCCAAGGTATATTACTGGTTATGCCAGTGGATTTTTGTGTGGCCTTTATGACATTTAAGTCCAAGTATTCAGTTCTCCTGATGGATTGCCAGTATTGAAAACAGTAGAGGGTCACACTGTAGATCTGAAATCTGGGCTGCTGTTCTTCACTTCTATAAACTGAAGGACATTCACCTCAAATATTTTATGCCTTTCATTCTTGGAAACACCACTGCACTAAAGGGTAACTTGTTGTGTTTGCTACAACTACTTAGATGTCTCAATAAAGTTACTAAACACGCTCCTTGAACATCAAAAGTAACCATGATTTAAAAAAAATTTTTTTTTAAATCTACTTTTTGCAGTGAATCTGGATAATATTTGCTATGCTGAGCTTCAAAGGGAGGCTTGTGTTAGGGTGAAGCATTGGAGATGTGAGTCACAACGCCGTCCTTGCTAACCTGTGACAGAACAGAAAGGTTTCACATCTGTTACCAACACAGGGCCCCCACCAGGGCACAGCACGCCAGGATCTCACACAGCACGGGACTGCCAGGATGGCAGTGGGGCTTCACCTCAGCCCCAGGCGAGCAGGGACACCAGGGCTACCAGCCCTTCCCAGAGGAAAAACCCGCAGAGCTTTACAGGCTGCAGGAGCTACTTATGGATATGCTGCACACTGTAAATTCTTCTACCTTTATGGAAATTCCTAATGCTGTGTGGGCCCAGAGAACGAATATGATCCCTTTCAAAGGCCCTTCTTCAGAGTTTCCAACTCTGGCTTTTTCCTACCATCTCTTCCTGCTTTTCTGAGTAGACCTTTGCTGAGCTGCAGCACTCGAGGATGGGGTGGGGGTAAAAAGGGAAGGAGCTCTCCCAGAGCAATGCATTCCATACATTACTCGGGTAATGGTGCTGTAGTTTGTGTTTGGGTTTAATTCCCTTCCGCCCCATTTAAAACATCAATTCTTAGCTATATTCCTGCCGAAAACTTGCAATGTTTCATGGTCAATTCCCTCAACTCCCATTTCTCTGAGCACCAAAGGGAAAACCCTAACAGGGTGGGTTTAGTCACAGCTTTAACGTTTTGTGAATTCCTTCAGCTGTGTAATGCAAACCTAATATTTTATAAATAGCTGGGAGAAGGTTCTCAGGTAGTAAAAACCACTGAGTGAATTTAGATTTCTTTCTGCCCTCCCACCACCATTTTCTTCTTGTTCTCTCTGTTTGGAGGGTCATTAGTCATTTAAAGACCTGTTGGTCCATTATTACCTTCAGACCCCATTTGTGCACCAGAGATGATGCCAAAGTGCTTTAAAGAACAAAGCCCTAGAACAGATGAGGAACACTGAGCACACCCTCAGATGGAGGCCCCAGTTCTGTGTCCTACAAGCCCTGTGCCTGATTTCAACCTGGTAAACAGCTGATATTTTGAAAACTAAGATGCTGCTTCACTTAATCTCTATGTTCTGATTCATAATATTTTTCTCCTTCTAAGACAATCTTCTTATACCCAAAGCAAGTTAGAGGATGCTATATTAGTTCCTCTGAAGAGTCAGTAATAGGCTTTGAAAACCTTGGATGTTAGAAATTTACTCACTTTTGTGGGGTTTGTGACCGCTGGTAAGCAACAGCATCTTTGTCCTCTGTTCATAAACACAAAAGTTAGATTGCACTAACAAGCTGTCTCTGAAACATTACAAAGGAATTGTATCAGAAACCATGTACTAAACAAACAAAAACCTAAATAATGCCAAACCTTCATCTGATGTCCATCACCATCTCAAAAGAGTAAAATTGTATTTAAAACCTCCAAAAATTTAAGCGTTCAAAACACCACTGCTCTAATAAAGGAGTTTTCTTACTTAGATCTTTGAAAATATTAATTTTAAGTTAAGTCTGCTAATATTTTCAAATGCCACAGACGATACCTCTGCAGTGTTATTAATTTGACCCATACACTGAGATACAATAAAACCCAAGGATGTGTTTCCCTTCAGGTTAATTACTGTTTGCCACTAAATTGCTTTTGAGCTGAAAAAGTGTTCAGAGGTTAAAAAGGCATTAGAGGAGGTCACACTTTGCCTTGAAGTTAAAAAGAGAAAAATGAAAGCCTCCCCCCCACTCATTGTGCTATGGAATTCTCTCACTCCACCCCAGATACGAGAGTTATCTCAGCCAGGCAGTGAGAAAATGGATATTTTCTGTTGGATCAAGGTGCAGCGTGGCACGAGACATTTCACAGGGTGCAACCTTCAGCCTGTTCGCATCCCTCTCATCTGCTGGATGCAGCCTGTCTGCTCCCTCCTCACAGGGAAAATGCTGAGGGTATTTGCAGCCACCACCACCCACTTGCTCCTTTTCTGAAACAAAAAGTCTCCAGCTCCGTGCTGACTCGCTAATTGCCAGAGGGCAATGGCAGGCAAAGGTTTTACACTCAAACCACAAAGAATTTCAGGCCACATTCAAACAACAAAGGGTCAGCCAGGTGCTGTCCCATACAAGAAAACAATTTTCTGGTTCTGAACTTTACCTTCTGCTCTCAAGTCCTCCCCAGGGATATTGTTTCTTTTTGACTCATTAAAAAACCACCAATGGAAGGCAGAGAAAAGAATACAAGCCAACAGAGCTGTGTTAAAACAATGAGATTATTCTTATCAATACACAATAAATGTAAGCCAGGAAACCATAAATTCGTAATAAAAGTTTACTATGTACCCTCAAATTCTTTTACAAAGTCAGCAAGAAACATGCATTAACCTATAAAGGCATTTTTTTCCTACAAAATATTTCTAAGGTAGGTAAGAAGTTTTCTGGCAGGTCTATTTATTATTTGGAGAATGAACTTCCTGACAGTGAATAATACATATAAGCTCAAAGCTGACAGCAGTAAACAAACATTCTCCCCTTGGATCCAGAAAGAGTTGACCCTTCATTTGCAGGGGGCAGGCTGCCCTGCAGGGCTGCCATGCTCAGTTCAGAGCTGCTCCAAAGCCCGTGTGAGCCTGTGTGCACAGGTATAACCATGAGCACAGCCCACACGTGTGTCTGAGGTGCATTTCAGTCTGTGCAGTCACCCCTGGGCTGCCACCCTGTTAGCAGGGCAGAATTAGAGCAATGCCAGAGGTGATGAGGTTTGGATGGCAGAGCCTCCTTTGGCAGAGGGCGTGGTGCTCCCTGCTGAGGGACTGCCAGGAGACACTGTCACAGGTAGAGCCTCATTTGAAGGATTGCAGCAGTTACATCAGTATCAAAAGAGAAGACTGGATTCTAATATTTTTAGTCTGATTTGCTCCCAGGTTTGCCTGAAGATAAAATATTGAAAGGGTGTAAGTTCTTCTAACTGTATGAATTTAGTAAGGATGTAATAAAGGCAAATTTCATTTTGGAATCGTTGCTAAAACAGAAACCAAAGAGCTTTGGAAGAGGAAGCAGATTACACTGCAGTACAAATCACCCCATTCAATTTAGGAAAAGCCCTTAATGAGTTTGACTGGAGCTCCAGAGGGATGAAGCTCTGCCACATTTGCTCAGGCTGCTGCTGGTGCCAGGAGGGGCTGGGGCTGAGCTCACAGTCCAGCTCCACGTGAAGCTGCATCCGAGGCAAAGCAACCCACAGGAAATTATTCCTGTGATCTCCTGCTCTTCAAAGCCCCAGCCCCTCAACTCTGTTTGCTGGTTCAAAGTTTAATTACCCATCTCCATGCCCTCCATCCGAGCACAGCAGGGAAGGGAACACACAGTCAGGATGGCACTGAAATGTCACAGGCTGCTGCAGAACTCAGCAGTGCCCGCTGGAGCCTCCTCCCTCCCGGCAGGACCACATTCCTCAGCTGCTCCACGGACTCCTCCAACCCGGGCACCAAGCTCCTCAGCTTAAATCCACCAAAACTAGAATGCCAGTTGATTTTGGAACAACAGAACGTCGTGCCAAGCAGAGAAATTGTAAGCTTAAAATAGTTGTATTGGGCTAGCAAAAAAATTGTACAGATGCAACAATACTCTAACAGCACAAATGTATTTCAGTGCATAAAGCTAATTAAAGTATTGTAAAAAAACCCCCAAGTACAGTCCTAAAAGATTTTTCAAGGTCTATGAAAAGTCGTGTAATTGAACTGCATGCCACAGATGAGAAATGTGTTCAAATCTACAGAGAAATTAAAAAGTAGCAGTAAAAGAATTAAATTTAGTAAAAGTTTTAAAAGATATTTCCTGTATGAAAGTGGTGAAGGTGGGAGAAGAAAGAAACCTATAGATTCAAGCTCCATAAAATTAGTCCATGGAAATGTAATTACTACTTTGATAGCATCACCTCAGATTAATAAAAAATGAAGAGCATGTCCCATATCTTATCAGCTGCTATTTTTAGGATTTTGATCAATCTGTAGACAATTACCCAGAGCAAAGATAATGACGACTCCAAACCAAGCCCCTATTTATGTAGCAATAAACCCAAATTTCCAGGTCAAGACTGACAGAATTATTGCTGAGAGTTCATTCATTGTAAGCCTGCACAAGGGACACCAAGGCTGCAGCAGCTGCTCTGCAGAGATGTGTCCCTCTCCCACACTCATCATCTGTCTTCGAGAAAAAACCACTTGTAGATGACTACAGAAGTAATTTGCAGAGCTAGGTGTGTAATAGCAAAGTTTAATTTAGTACTGAACCTCACTACTGAGAGGAAATGAAACCAATTAATTGCAGATCTCTCAGAGGCATTGATATACCCTCTGACATAACCAGGTCCCACCTACAGAGCATTTATGCACATCATCTTTCATGCAAAAATGGGCTTTTTTCAAAAACCTACTTGAAGTCTAACACCTAAGTCACCTATTCTGGGAGCTCAGTCAATTCTTTGCACAAATGACAAACACAAAATGAGTAGGGAAGGAAAATTCCTTACTCCACTGCCTGTGTACCTATCAAGTGACAGATTCAGAAAGCACCTTCTCCCCAAAAACCAGTAAAATAAGAGATTTTGGGATACCAAATAAGCCCAAGATGCGAGGGAAGCTACTCAGCCTGCTGCTCCAAGGGAGCATGGATGTGCATCCCACAGAGGTGACTGGTTCCCAAAGAGGAAAAGCAAACAAAGCCTTGGGTCAGATGCAACAGCACCCAGATGGTTTTTCTTCCAATTTTTCTTTCTGGTGGCTTGCCATGTTAAGGTTAAAGACTGTTCAAATATTTTACTTCAGGTTTTAATTTTAACAGAAGTGATTTCTGATTAGCCAGCACAGCTCCCAATAAACAAAAACGTAAAAATGACAAACCTTCTCTTTTTTATTAGTTTATAGGCTGTATTTTAAAGGTTTATCAACTACAAAAGATCTCAGGAGTAATAGAAAAAAATCAAAATAGAGAAAACTCATGGTTTTGAATACAAAGGGAGGAAAGGGAGTTTTACAAACTGATATCCCAGAAGGGCTGCGTTCCTGCCTGAAAGAGCACACCTGTGCTACTGCTCTGCTGTGCAGGAGCAGCTTGGTGTAGAAAAGGTCATGAGGTGAGCTTGATGAGCATGCAAACACCAGAGGTAAAGCAGAAAGCAATTTGCCACCTCTCCAGGGCTGTAGATGTTCTAAATTCATAGCATACTTTGTCATCAATACAGCCTGGAATAAAGACCAGACACCAGAGTGAGTCAGTGAAGAGAACATTCTTTCCTTACACATTTCTAATTTATAAACTAAACTTGGCACCTGAGAAAAAAACCTGCTACTGCCCAGGGAAAGCAGAAAAAGAGATTGAAAGATACTATGAAGCATAACTTATGATTTCACTTAATCACCACTAAATTTACACTTGCCAATGTCTCAGTACATTTACATATTTTTAAATAACATGTTATAAAGATTAACTGCTTTGCAAAAGAACTGCATTCAACGTCTGGCTACCTTCTCACTGCTTTTTTGGAAAGAGAGAAGTATTTTACAGCACCACTTTATTTAGTCCAGCTATCAAAAACTGCTATGGCAGTCCTACAATTCAAAACTTGCCAAGCTGAAACACAACCCTGGTATGATTTCAAGAAGCTTAAGAAATTGGGAAGTTACAAAAGGAGCATCTGCATTATAGAGCAGTTTTTAAAAAGAAACAAACTTTAAGCAGCAAAAATTCTCTGGAACAATCCATCATCTCGATTAATAATTGAATAAACCTCCCAACATATTGATACAGCAGGAAAACATCAGGGTTATAAAGGGACCAACAGAAGTAACCCTTGGGCATGGAACCAGCCACCTGCGCTGTACACACCACAGCACCAGCCTTAAATGCAGTCTTGGGCTCCACATCCTACCAGTGCATTTCTGCATTGTTCCAATATAAAACCACAGCTTCTGACAGCAGGAAGTTCCGAATCCTTCCGTAGGAATCCCACAGAAACCAGGGAGCCTCACAACCCACAGGCTGTGCCCACTCTCTCAGGCTCCTGGTTCATTACTAAAGAGCACATTGCCAAAGAACTGTTAATTTTTAAGGCTGCTATTCCTCAGTTTTGTAGCAAATAAATCTGCCTGGAGTCCACAGCTGTGAAAATAAAAATATATAAATACATCTGATATATGAATGAAATTTCTAGAAGTGTCATTCCTCCCCTTCTCTGCCACCTACCAAAAAACAGAGAGGAAGATCTCTGTGATGGACTCAGCGGTTTGGCACTTTCTTTATGTCTATTTTTCCCGGCAGAAAACCCATCATACCCATCTCACTTCTACCAACACTTCTCCCCAAATCTAGGAAGCAGTTTGGACAGGGCAGAGTGGCTGTTGGACTTTGCTCCTTCAGCTGTAACTCTCAGGGCCAGCTGTGCCCTCTGAGGAGGGCCCAGCTGAGGACATCGACCTCCCCTCCCGCAGGAGACACGACTCCAGATTCATTTGGGAAGGGAGTGCTCAGTCACACCAATCAAAAACATTCCATATATTTTTTGCTGAACGGGTTTGGCTCTGGCAGGTGTAAACAGTGGCAGAAAGGTGAGGGAGAAGGCAGAGTTGAGCCCCGTGAGCCCCTGTGCTCAGCCCTGGGAGCGGGATACCCGCACCGCAGGGGTTTGATGGCATTCCGGGGTCTGGGCTGAATTGTGACATGACAGACTCTCAGAACTTGTCACATATCCTGTTTCTCTTCCAAAAATAACACCAGTCTCACTGTATAACCGTGCATGGTGCTTAATTCAGTTATTGTACATGATGCCTTGAATTCCCACCATTCATTTTGCAGCTTTTAACATCCAATTTGTTAAATGACTGTTCTGTACAGAAGAGTTTTGCTGCAGCACTAGACACACTATGAGGGGAAAAATACACAGTAGAGAAGAGGTCTATATAATTATTTTCATTTCCAAGAAAATTCGTATAAAAGAAATAATTCAAAATATTTATATTAACTTTAAAATTTAAATATTAGCTTGTTAACTTCAAAAATAAATACTGCTAACTAATTTTAATTTATTTATTCATCTTTCACATCAAGGCCAAGTTGGATGGGCCCCTGAGCAACCTGTTCTAGTGAGCTGCATCCCTGTCCACTTGCAGAGAAGTTGAACTAGAAAACCTTTAGGGTCCCTTCCAACCCAAACCACTCTATGCTTCACATCACTCTTTCACTCTTTTTTTTTTTTTTTATAATTTTTAAAGTTTTATAGAACTATGCTTTTCATTAATCTTCAAATTTTTATTAAGGCAATTAATTTTGGACTAAGAATATCTTGCATCAAGGTTTCCTCTCCACAGATAAATATAAACATCTGTTTTCATTGTAATTGGTTAATTTAAAAGGGACAGAATTTGTACTAAGCTGTATTTCATAATAAAGTTGCCAAAAAGTATGGTCCACAAATTTTTTGCTCTCCTAAATAAACCAGCAATTAAGCAAGAAAGCTGCTGTCTGCAACAACAACAGCTGCAGGAGGTGTTTTATAAATAAAGCTGCCCAGGGAGGTGATGGAGTTCCATCCTTGGAGATGCTCAAAATCCCTCTGGACACAGCTTCAAGGATGCTGGATTGGATGTCCCTGCCAGCCTCAGCCAGGCTGTGATTCTCAGCTGCTGGATTTCCTCATACGCTGTTTGCCTCCCCATTCTTCCATAGAACAATATCATTTTTGCCCCCTGCAAAACCACTGAGGACATGGAGTAAACAAACATTTCTGTTCCTTAATTTTATACTCAGAAATAGCAGTTTTGAAAAGTCAATACTAACTTTCACTGTACCTGCAATCTGCAAAGGGAAAATGAAGAGAACATTATGAAAAAGCAGGAAGGACACAGAAAAAGCAGAGAAATACTCTGCAAAAAAACCCCCACAAAACTAATTCCAGCTGCTGTGAAACATGACGTGTATCAGAAATTTGTGTTAGCACGTCTCAGATACGTGTTATTATCAAGAATTCCTCTTCTGTTCCTTCTGGTGAAGCTCTCTGGACATCCCTGGCCAATACGTCCCTCAGAAAATGGAGTTCTTAGTTAGTAGAACCGCACTGGATGTGTCCAAACAGTGCATTTCATCCTTCCACAAAGCACAGGCCCACACAAGAAATGTTCCAGTAGTACACTTGGAAAATACTTTGTCTCCTTTGCTTGCTCTTAGCATATTAAGGCCCTGTAAGGCTGGAAAAAAGCAATATTCAATCCTCACTGCCCCTACCACTGGTTTGATTAAACAGAAGAACATACAAAAACCCAAACAAAAACCCCAAAACAACCTGGAACACCCTACAGTTGATAATTCCCCCCAGAGAGGATTGGGGATGGAGCTCAGCAGCTCGGTCCTGCCTGATGCTGTGTGTGTCCCAAGTCCCCGTGTAATCGGAAGGGAAGGCTGGAGTCACCACCCTCAGCACTGCAGCACATGGGAGCCCTCTGGAAGCTGGGAAACAGAGCAGGATCCCTGACCACGGAAGAGGCTTGGAGCTGCGTCCACTGCTGAATATAAGGCACTCTATGAGTAACACACAATTTTGTTGTTTAAAATATTCCTCGCAGACACCTGTGCTACACTGCCTGAAGACAGATGTTGGCAAATCCACAACTCAAAGTCTAATCTCTGTTTTCTCAATAGAAAAGTGAAGATAAGCATTGGGAAAGATCTTAAGGATTGGCAGTTCAGATAAGATTTGCCCTTTAATTTATTCCAGTAAAGGTCTTGACATGACTATGAATTAAAAAAAAAAATTCACTGATTTAATTTATTTCAGAAGTTTGGCCCTTCGACTTGATTTCAGAACCTATGAGCCAAGAAACTGTTTCTTCATTCCAGGAGGATTTAGGTCCAAACCTTTCTTAGATTTCCTTTTAAAGGGAGTATCTCAGCAGAGGAAATTCTATAACTGAATTCTCAGCCGAGGATACACTTCAGGAGGCAAAAATGGAGTGCTGAATGCTGGGCTGGACAACTCAGGCTCCAGAGTCTTGTGAAGCAAAAGAGAGTCAACGGAAAAAGAACACACCTCTCCACACCTTGCAGTGCTATGTTCTTATGAGGAGTTTGGGTTTTTTCACAATAACATACAGCATCTTTTTTTCTTCTTTATTCCCTACAAGTTACTTTAAGCATCACTGCTTTAAATGTCTGCTCCAGCATGAGCATGAAATGCAGTGATTACAGATCATTTCTTTTTTGCATTAGTAGCAAGAAAGATGTCAGGAATCTTTCACTGGAAGATATTTTTCACTTCCAACTCTGTACATTTGCTTGCTATGAAATTTTTGGGAGGAAATCCGAGTGTTACCACATCCGGGAATGCATATGCATCTGATGTTGTTTAGAAGAACATAGTATTCATCTCCTGCCAGAGCTGAAGATCTCATGGCATATTTAAGGGAAACGTCAAATTGCATTTAAAAAATGGCATGAACATACAGCGAGAGTTTATTCCTCCAAATTATACCCTTGTTATGCCAGAAATAGTCTTCTCCTCTAACTACCCTTGCTTGGTGACTGAGACTCCAGGGAACAAACGCTCAGCGTTTGCAGCCCTTTCTGTACGTGTGGTTTCTGATCACAGGGAGATGGTTCCCTGCCTGACCACCTGGAACAGGGACTGCAAACAAACCAATGTGTCCCAGATGCACGGAGATGCAAAGCTCTGATTAAGGCACTGACATGATGTCTGGCTCCTGGCACCCTCGAAAAGAGCGATATGGCAATTCTACAGCCAAGCTCTCCCAACTGAGCCCTTAGGGGATCTCCATCTATCCCAAAATACCACCGCTAAAATAGGCAGAGAGATTATTTCACTAGATTAGGAGTCAACTTAGTCCTGTCCAAAGCATCTCTAACAGTTCCAAGAGCACATTTAAGGACTCACGGTGGAATGGGCACGATGATGGAAGAACAGGAGGCCTGTACAGCACTTTGGGGGTGCACTGCACATACCCTCATCATTCCCTCAGACACTGATGCCAAATACTGAAACAGTCATTTATGAAAATCAATAATTTATTTTCTTCCTAAACCCAGCTGCATAATTTATCCTCCTTCATTTGTGCAACTCGAGATTCACCATTCCCACACTTCCTAGGACAATACAACCAGCAGGGGTGCAAGGTATGCAGGGAGGAATTACTATCCAACAGCATATCCAAAGCAGCAGCTCAAAACCCTTCAGGATGTTTCTCAGCACTCACTGCAGATGTTTCTAAGAGCGCTGTGCTAATGCCTGAGCACTGCTCACAGCAACGAGAGCACTGCTTTATTTTCTCAATGAAGACTCCACACAACCAGTGAAATAACCAGAGCACGAAGTTATAAACAGCACAACTGGTCATGGATTACAGCACCAAGAACAAACTTCATGGTTTTTATGTTATAAAGCACTGGGAAAAAAAAAGAGTTCTTACAAAAAACATCTGTCTCCTTCCTTACAATAAACAAAACCCATTTACAAAAGCCCGAGTTGCACAATGATTACACAAACTGAGGAATCATTTTATCAAAAGCAGAACAACGAAATCCTCAAAGAATCCTCTCTTGTAGGAAAACAAGCACGGAGATTCCAAATTTTTTACATACCCTGCACAAGCTGTTTACTTAAGCCAGCACTGGCCCCAGCAATGCCCAGCACAAGTGAGGCTGCACTCCTCAGGATGGGCCCCCTCCCATTATCCCAGCAGGGATTTCCAAAGGCTCACCTCCCGTCCCACACCTGGGGACACACGGACACACGCAGGTGACACAAGCTGCTCCTGTGTCCGTGCCTACACTGTGATATTGCACATCTTCACAACAGGCTCTGGAACACCAGCAGCCCCGCAGAGCCAGCAGTGGAGCCGGCAGCCACAGCTGAGTCACGGCAGGAGACAACCTCCAATGCCAGCACCGGGGGAAAGAGCAGAGGTGGATTAAGTAGAAAAAAAGAGAAAAAATTCCAGAAACTTTTGCTGAACCTCCTAGGAAAAACTTTTGTCTTTTCCTCCTGGAGTTGAAGAACTCCCAATTTACCCATTTTTTTCTAAAAAGCCATTATTTTAATAAACCACAGATTTTGGAGTGCCCCACTCCTCTTCACCTTTTGTTG
The DNA here is from genome assembly GCA_013397175.1 of Platysteira castanea. Classification (NCBI taxonomy): domain Eukaryota; kingdom Metazoa; phylum Chordata; class Aves; order Passeriformes; genus Platysteira; species Platysteira castanea. The sequence continues at coordinate 283,769 of VYXC01001542.1, forward strand.
CATTCTGCCAAAAATGATTTTATGCAAGTAAAATGCAATATCCACATTACTTACTAAAGGATTAAGCTATTGTCTCTGCTTCTTTTTTTTTTTTTAATATATTTTCATTGGGGAGTGAAGAACTAGCCAGTCCACTAGCATGGATGTGAGGTTGTAGTTTGTGGAGGTTTCTTTGTTTAGGCTTTTTGGTGGGGTTTTGTTTGTTCATTTCAACAAGATTAAATGTATTTTGAGCAAGATTTCCATGTATTTGTAATACTGAATTTCCACATTACTTGATTTACAAGTTTCAGGCTCCAATGAGTCTTAATAATTGTCCTTTTTGTGGCAGAGCTGAATTGTTGGAGGACTTAAGTGCCCTACACACATTCCATTGGGATATGTCTGACATTCAGCATCAGGAAAGATACAACTCAGGCACTAAATGTGTTTCACAGATACTCTCTCACAGCACATAATGCTGTCACCTCACAAAAACATGAGATAAGCATAGATGCAATGTCCACTCTTCCCAAAGGCAAAAATCCTCCAGCACACAGCTAAAAGAGAAACGACGTTGGCACCTAAACTTGAAAATAAAAGGGAAAAAGGGGAAAATTCTGCTACAACATTATCCCATATCTCGCAGAACTTTCTACTTCTCCTAATGCTTGCTCTTTCCAGAAAATTCATTAATTTAGCAGATTTTTTTCATCATATGCAGAAGTTTTTGGTTTTTGTAGTTTGTATTTTGTATATTCATTCTTGTGAAGCAACCTAGAAGACTTATGAAGCAACTCAGCAAGAATGTGCATCAGAATAGCAGTTTATATGCAAATATCTCAACTGGAAAGACATAAATTGTGTTCAGAAAGTGAAAGACTAGACAATATTTTCTTCAGGGATCACCCCTGCAGCCGTGCATGTCAAAAGTCCTAATTAACAGCTGGGCGCAGACACCAGAATACCACAGAATAACACAATTTAAATTAAATAACAGTTGCAAAATAAAAAGAATGTTTCTTTCATAGCTTTTTCAATATTAGATTCATATTTGGCATCCACCAAGTCTTTGCCTGCTTTCACACATAAAACTGGAGCAGGTATTTGGGACTCCATCCCGTGTGCTGCAGAGCTCAACTCGAGGGGACCTTTCCATTTCCAAAAAACCTTGGCAGACATGAAACTAAAATATGCTTATTTGATAAGAGGTACTATACACTGAGGAATTCACACATGTGTGAAATACAGACTGGAGCTGGCGTAACCACAACGTGCACTGATGAACCTTCTGCCAAATTTTATTTACCAAGAGTGCTGCTTGTTAGATTGCCTTGGCAGTGACATTTGGCTAAATAGGATTCTGACATTAGGGGCCAAATTTGACAGCCATTAAATTGCAAAACAAATCAGCTAATAGGAATCAGATAGGATTAGATTTATCCCAGAGACACTTTTACAAACATTTGATTTCAGTTAGTGATACGTTGGTTTACTCCAATTAGGCACAAATCTCATCCCATTTACATAAATTTTCTTCTGAAAAAACAGATCTGTCTTTTACGCATTGAAGTTGAAAAGATGCCTTCAACAAGTGGGGGATTTTTTGGCACAGGTCTCTGCTGAAAAACATGTTGGTAGAACTTTCTACTGACTAATTAGTGGCATGTCCTATTTGCCTATTGATTCATGGCTTCTGATTAGGCTGGCTGGGGAACGCATTACAAAACAGCATCCTCTCTGAAGTTGTTTTATTTTGGGCTAGCCTGCTACTCATTTTCAGATACAGAGATCCTCTTAAATAGAACGTAAAATGAAGGCTGTCATAAGTATAAATTTGTGTACAATCGAGTTCTATTACACGCTTTGATTGCAGAAATGGAGGTCTTACCCCACAATTTTCCCTGCTCAACTCAAGACTGCCTATTTTATGCTCCTGACATGGTTATTATTGCAACCACTGAAATTAAAACAAGACTGCCTTACATTCAGGGCAGTATTTTTGGGAGCTTCTTTTCTTCATACACAAACCCATCTTCCTTTCTTTGATAAATAATCTTTGTAAAACGGCACCACCTGGTTAATGCTTTCCTGTCCACTTTTGCAAATAAACCAGAGTTCCCAGAGATTCCCCTTAAATTCTGGTTATTCTAGTGAGGTCTCGTTTATCATCAGATCTTGGGATGAACAAGACAAATCTGAGAGGAGTTCAAAGCTGTGAGAGTTTACACAAACAGGCCATTAACACAACAAGCCAAGACCATCAGGCATCAAGGGCCACTGAATCTATTAATATCTGCAAACAAACAACTTCTCCCAGTATTAATCATAAAGCCAAATGAGAAGTGCAGAAACATTCAAAAAAAGGAAAAAGCATCCTCTGACTGTATAATCCTCATGAGGTTTCCAGGCCACAGAATGCAGGATAACAGCATTCCTCCCATACCAATCCCTTGCTTGAAGAAATCAGGCCTGGAATCAGTTTCTGAAACTCATTTAACAGACCTGTTTTTCCCAAAGTTGAGAGAAGAGACTAAAATTCAAAGAAATCTGCACATGTGAAAAACAATGGATGCTCCTAATTAATCAATCACTCCCCCAAAAAAGTTTTAACATCTCCCTATTTCAGAAGTAATTTTTAAGCTTTTGTAAATGTTAAAATATGATAATTTCACGTGCATAATACTAAAGGAACTTTGAAGTAATTAACTGTTAAAGGGTTCATAGAAGTTTAGCTGGAAAAGAACTAATGAGCACAAATAAAACAACGTGCATCTCAGAAGTCTCAATTCTGGAACATTACATTTTGCCCAAATCTGTGCAATACGATGTTGTCAGTCACAGAGGAAAAGCGTGGTGGCTACCCATATTATACCCATATACAGGGATGACACATGGTAAAATTTTATGTCAGAAGAAAATTTAGAAGAGGACTTAAATATCTTGAAATGAAATTCTGTTTGAGCGTAAACAAAACCTGTGTATTTTGAGATCCTCCAAAATCCCTATAAACCAAAAATTTTAAATGCGAGTACATGTAGATGAGAAAAACCTTCAAAAAGCAACACCATTTGAAAGCAAACAACCCTGCAAATAGCACATAGCTGATAGGAATGTCAAAACATGGGCAAGTGGTGATACTGAAGCGTCTACCAACATTCCTTCCTGCAGCAAAAAATGTTGGTGAAATAAAGCCCATTTCACAGGGTACGTTTTGCCAAATCTGACAAAAGTGGTCTCTCAGTGCTTGTCCATCCATTCCTAGCAGTCATTTACAAAACTATCTGTAATCTGAGCCGCCCTGTTCTCCACGTCGCTAAATATTCTCTGCTGAAAAGGAAAATCTTTTAAAAAATCCAAAGCAGCTCATCACGTTAGGGAAGAATTCCGATGTGCAGGGCCCGGTGCTGGAATTGTGTGTGTTCCAGGAGGGCTGCAGGTCACACCTGGCTGCAGGTGCAATCATGCAGCCTTGCATGCTGGAGCTGCAGATGCACAAACCAACAAATTCACTCATCTGGGGTCACAGTCTGTGAAAGAGCAAAGCACTGGCTGCCCCAGCCTCTCCTGATAACTCTGTATTTAACACTGCCTGCTGTTGAGAGGGTACAAACTCACCTCAGGAGAACGAGCTTGGAATTGCCTGGTAGATCAGAGATTTGTTGACTGTGATTTATCTCAAACTGACACAAATCACGTTTGTTTCTTCATAGTCATCCACATGTTACTCCTTTCAATCCATGTTGTTCATGGATGAAGTTCTTGGTTCACCTTGGCTTAGGGCTGACCCTTCCATGAAGTTTAGCTAACAGCACTTCTCCTTTCATACATCTTTAAGTCAGCATCTCCAGCATTTTTCCATTTCAAACATGCAGTTTAAATCTTTAGAGACCAGAATAATCTGCTATTTTTTAAAATACTAATTCAAATAGACAATATATTGAGTTTTTTCCTAAACATTTTTGAACGCCTCTATGATTTCATTCCTTAACATGTACTTTACTCAATTGGCAAGAATTGCTGCAAGCAGTGACTGAGAAGCTGGGCAGAGAGCAGCAATAGGGAATAATCAAGTCACCCCAAGACAGTGCTGCTCTTATATTTCTTTTTTTGCTGTTCTCTCTCACTACTCTGAGAGCCACTCTCCCTGCACCGTGCTCAGTTACTCTCACAGATGGAGCCAAGTCTCAGGGAGCTGCATCCTTTGGCACAAGCTGATCAGTCATCAAATAAACCTGCAGGAAATCTTGCTCCTGCTGCTCAAAGAATGACCCAAAATTCCAAGTGTCTAATCTCTGAGCTTCCCTTCTAGGGCGCACAGATTTCCATCTGTGCTGTGCACAGGATGATTCCACAAGTGTTTCACGCACAAATAAACCAGAGCTATGTTTTGGAGGGAGTTTTATGTTACCAGGTGTCAAACTCCCTGGAAGAGAAGGTTGGGTCACCATGTGAACCCACACTCCCGTGTATTTTCCGTGAAATGTAAAAAGCATTTGCCAGTGGACACTGTTTTGCTGAAGAGATTGGGCTGCAAGCGAAAAGAAACAAGAATGATATTCACTGTAACTTGTCAAACCACTCCGAGCAGATGGACCTGTGAGCTCAGAGCCAAGGCTGGAGCCACTGAGGCCACCACACCCAGAGCTTTAAGGTGGCAAACCCAGCAAGGAGAAACCTACATGCCCAAAATCAGGGGAAATTCTTCACATAAGGATCTACAAAGAGCCCAAATGAAGAGCTAATACCAATCTGGGGCTAACTTCCTGAGGTTTAGTATAAAACATTTTATTCTTACACAGTCATTGCTAAACACTGATTTTCTGTAAAACAGCATCATTTTACCTGAAAGAAACACTGAAATTCATTTTTCTCCCTCAGTCCCTGTGCTAATGACATACTTATTCTAAACAGGAATTAAATCATCCTTTTCTGTTGGACTGGTTTTACAAAACAAGGCAGTCACATCATACCTCACCAGATCTGAGCTTTCCCACTGCCCCAGCACTGATGACATCCACAATGGTGCCTCTCACCACGGCATCTGTGAATACCTTAAATATATCACTAGCAGATCCAAAGAAAGGTGCAATATCTGCAAAAGCAGATGGTGTAATAGGCCTGGCCAGTTGGATAAAAGCCCAGGTTTTCATACCTTAAAATCAATTGAAAGCTTGAGCAAAATGAATCCAACAGCTCTCTGAATATGTCCAGATTTGCACTTCAGCATAGTTTTTGCATGAGCAACCTCCCTTTAAAGAGTCTGGAACGGTGCTTACCAAGATAAATGGAGAAAGCATGTTGCCATGTAATGAAAGTAAAACCAGAATCTAGAGTACAATCTGATGACTGGTATATAGCACATAAAAATAATGAGAAATTGAAAAGAGACAATGAGGCAAACAGCTTCAAAGGATAAAATATTCCCCCAGAATGTCACAGTTATATCCATGGCAGAGAGCATTTATCAAAGGAACTCTCCCACATCGTGCTATTTATCCTCCTGCAACCTGAAATTCGGATTTGTATGTTTTCTTCCACCACTTCACACTCAAAAGCCTCAAAGGAGCATCCAAAGTAAACAGAGACCACATGAGAAAACCCTGGTGACCCTAAACTTTATAATGGACTTTAATGTTCACCTTTTGAGCTGCAAGCCTACAGCAGGGGCCCTTAGGGTATATCAGTGCACCAATATTTCCAGCAGGAAGAGCCTCTCAAAAGCATGAAAGAACTTAACACAGAAACGGGATTTTTTAAAAGATTTTCCTTAACATTTGCAGTGGGACTGCTATCGACAGTTGGCTATTTCAGCAAAAACACCTGCTTGCTCGAGAGACAAGGCACTCTGAGATGTGTTGATATAAAGAGATTAAAGCAAGGAGGACTTCTTTAGAGCCTACATTTCTTCACAAATCAACTGATTCTTCCATTTGATCAAAAAGACAAAAATGTAAATCTTGTATACTAAAAGGCTGCTACAGAATATGTACACGAAAATTGTAGCACCCAGAGGCAAACATTTAGCATTTAACAGTCAGATGGGGAAGTACAATATAATTAAATGTTCAACATTACGACTCACTGACAACACTTATTTACTTACATTCACATGATGGCTAACACCAACCTCATGCCCTGAGGCTTAACTTGCTCATCTAGGAGAGAAATGAGATCTTTTTCCTCCTCTTGAACCCCAGTTAGAACTATCTTTAAAAAAACCCAAAACTTTCTCATTTGTTTAGCTTAATATAATGATTTTTTTAAATTACTATTATTTCTTCTTAATTATTATAGGTTAGCCACAGCACGTGGGAGGGTGAGGGGGAGTACAGATCACTGCTTTGGGATCCCATGTGTGACAGTGATTTTTCACCAGAGCAACCTTACTCCATGAAGAGAATGGGCATCGTTTCTGAATAATTTTTTCTGCTTGTAAAATAGAACTGGGCTTTTCACTCCAATTCTTTCTGTAACTGAAGACACATCCAGCTCGAGGAGGATGTAGCATTTTTCGGGCAAGTCTCTCAGGTCTTACAAACTGGTGTCCACTGGTCTCTGCCTGTGGGCTACAACTCCCCTGCCATGCTCAATAAAACCTTGAGCTGCAGCAGCTTTGGGTTTGGGGAAGTGGGATCCAGGGGAGTTGGAGAGCTTGGAATACACAGAAATTGAAATAAAGGTGCTTAAGCAGCACCTCAGGGTCTCAGGCACCATAAAACGAGAAAGTCTTCAGCCACTGAATGGTGCCTCTTGGGAGATGATATTTCTTGTACAAAACTAGATTTATTCCAGTTCTTTATCCCTTGGAATCCTCTATCCGAGCTTTGAAAAAGTCAGCCTGAAACACGGATTCTCTTCTGCACAGAAAGATGTCCTCTGAATCCCACTCCCATGTTTTGATTCTCCCTTCAGTTATCAAATACTTCAAACATTTGCAAGCTAAAACCTTGATGTTTTAAAATAGCACAATTTTATCCATCCAAAGTAAAAACCACTTGAGCAAAAAGCATCACTGCTTGGTTTTGCAGCTAACATTTCTTTATAATGTCATTTAAACTTAGATTTCCTTATTCAGTGCAGTATTCTTAAATTTCTGAAACTTAAGGAACCATAAAAATGTATAATAAGAAGAAAAATACATGTTGCATTCAACAAAAGTACTTTGGAAATTGGATATTTGAAAGATACCAAATTAAATTAGCTGATGGTCTCAGTGCTCTAAAGAAAAAGCAAAAGACTCCTCGGAGTGGTGGCAAAAAAGGGAGATAGGGAGCCCTGCAGTCTATTTTCTGAACCAATTTGATGTATGTTCACATGCAATTTACAAACCCAAATAACAAAAAAGCCCACATTATCTGGTTCGCACAATTTCCTAACAAAAACAACCAAAAAGGATGACGTGTTGCATTGCTAATTTAAAATTTAAAAAGGGCAGCAAATACTCAGCTCTGGCCAGACCCTCCCGCCAGGGCTCTGTCCCCTCCTTTCCGTGTTCCTGCACACTTGGTAATTCCCCTCTGCACTTCCTTTGTCCTTTGGCTTCCTTTGCCTTCTCTGGCCTCCTCACCACCCTCTCTGGACTCCGGGATTAATAATTCTGTGCCTGCAGTCCCTGCCTGTGCCCTGCACCTGCCACTCAGGGCACCACTGGGTATTTACAGCTACATCACATTTTACATCTAAACCCCAAGTCAGGCTCTAGGGCTAAAATGTTTGATCTACAAATTCTTGATATTATAATAACATATACTAAGTACTTCCTTAAATTCCTTCTGCCCAAAGGCCTCTTTTTATCAGTCAAACCAACTTTAGTTGGGATTTTCACCTACTCTTGAAATTATTCTAAGACTTCTATCAATCTGAACCTATCTAAATAACCTGTGTTTTTAAATTAAAGAAGCATCACTGCTAAAGCACTATCTATAATATTTTTGTATTTTTTATTAAATTCATTGAAAAACTTGCTCCAAAGAAAACAAACATATATTTCAAAAATTTTCTTTTTAAAATCACTGGAAATGTTTAAAATACAACTTTCTAGCAGAACCTTCCTTCAATATTAACGTCAGAATTTGGACATTCTGTGCACAGAAGTAATGTCCTACATTGTATTAGTCACACCAACCCTCCTGTGCTATGTCAGCTAAGCCAGTGCTCTGCCATAATGTCATTATCTCTCTTGAGTACCACAGCCCCACTGTGAGAAGCTTTTAGCATCTTTCCTTCACTCCTGCAACACTGACATTTCTGATGTGGAAAGGTTATGATCCTTTCAAATCAAAGCTAAGTTTTTGTAACCGTGTGGGTACTTTTTCCTTAGAAACAACAAAGTATAACCATTGTATCTCTACAGCAGAGTTAATTCTCTGATAGTCCCCTCTCAAGGCACTGAACTGCCACATTTTCAAGACATTGGTTTTCAAGAGTCCTTCCCACTCTACACCAACCTCTGCATCAAGTGCAGGCAGCAGCTCCAGGAAATGTAATTACTGAACAGCCTTGTATATTTTGTAACTTGAACTGAAGAGCTCGAGTCATCTAAATTCCCCCTAATCAATCTTTAGCACAAGAAAACCTTCTAATTGGAGCCAAAAAAAAAAAAAAGAAGAAAAAGAAAAAGAAGTGCCTTATTAAAAGACCACACAACAGAAAGGAAAGAGGACATAAGTTTTGGGTTTGCTTATTTTAAATAAACTGCAGGAATTTGTGAGTCCTTCAAGGAGATTCAAAGCAGTTTGGTAAATCTATGCCATTTCTCTGCTAGTCAGTATTTCTGTCCTCATTTACCAGTCGCTCTAATTTAAAAAGATAATCCATACTTTGTTCCTCAAGCAAGAGGCACACATGGATAAGAAAATAAACTGAAGACAATATAACTGTCTTCCTAGCAGTGTGACCCCAGAAGATGAGAAACTTCAGCTTAAATATACTAATTTGTTGCTAGGAAAGGATTAAGCAGTTGGTCTGTGACACTGGTGTGGGCCATCATAAAGGCACAGGTGTGGGACACTTGCAGCTGCAGCTGCAGGCACCCAGCACTGCCCCAGTTTATACACTCCCTGCTGCACAGCCAGTGCAATGCTCAGATCAACAAACAGGCCCTGCTTAGACCCTGAGCAACTCCAATTCAAACTTGCCTGAAATTACCACCTAAATTCAAACTTTTTCTTCGGTCTTAGCACATTTTTGTTCTGCAGAATTTCAGCAGCCACAGGACACAAGACTCTGTGACATCAGAAGGGGAGCTGTGGAGATTTCACGCCCGCAAGCGCCTGAGTGACTTCACAAATGCATCAATATCCAAAAGTGCTCCTTCCACAAGGTTAAAGTTCAATTTACAGCCCAGCTCTTCAGGAACACACACTGCCATCTTCCCTTTCCAGCTTTTTCCGCGATTTAACCCAACCCACGCACAAAGCTGTGCAAGCACCACTCTCGCAGCACTCTCCAGGCAGCTCTGGAACCACCAACCCACCCTGCCGGGCACCCTGGTCTCAGCATTCCCCGTGCTGCAGCCCCCTCTCAGCACGGTCAGCACACCAGGCACACACCCCTACTGCCTCTGGACACCTCTCCTCACACCCAGCACCTCGAGCACCTCTTGGTGTTTTGTGTGGCACAGCAAGTTAATGTTAAATGAGTTTAGTGAGCAAAGCAAAGAAAGCTTCGTGCTCTTCTGCGCCTGTGTCAGCCGTGGCAGGGGCAGCTCAGGGAGATCCCTGCCCGCTCTAAGGTGTGGCAATCAATGTGTGTTACAGATTAAACCTGCCATGCCCAAAATCGCTTTGCTCTGCTTTGCTGTCCCTCCGTGCCTCAGGTAATTCTGTAACTTGCTAAAGCCTAATGACAACAGATTTCTGACACAAGTGCTTTCCAGGCTTCTCACCTGGGAGAGGGCAACAGCCCTTCCAAAAGGTAAAAGATCTTGAGCCTACAAAAAAAAGACTTGAAGAGCACTCCATTTTATACACTCCAAAGAGCAACATTTGGACATAATATGGTACACCCTTCTAAAACTACATTTGGACAAAGTACTCAATGACATGATACAGATTTTTTTAATAGGCAATATGTTAGATCCCAGAACTCTTCATTTTCTTCTACGTTCACAGAGAAAAATGAAAAGCTGTTAATTCTACAGCAGCATTTAGGAAAAAAATAAACCACTCTGTTGTTTTGTCTCAGATGACCATAATTCAAATGATTTTGAACAGAAAAGACTGTGTTAAAAACTTCTCTGAAGCAAAACAACACTGAAAAGGGACTAAAACGCTTCAGCTGTTCTCCAAATTGCAGGTACTGTTTTCATTTCTTTGCAACCCACTGCTAATATTCTGCAGCAGCTACAGCTCTGCTTTGGAGCATCTTATACTAATGATGTGTTGACTGACAACCAAATAAAGCTCATGATTCTGTAAATGAAGCAATCAAATTGTCACAAACTAACAGGCTGGGTGATTAGGCCAACAGCTCAGTCCTCATTTGTGTCCTTCAGTCTGCAATGACACCTTGGGAAAATACCTGTTCAGCCTCCAGCAGCAGGAACCTGGAACAGAGCTATTTGCTCATGAACATCAGTTTTAGAATTCCCTGGACATCGCTCCAAAAAACCAAATCATCTTTTTAGCATGATTACACGAGGGTAGTTTACAGTCCGCAGAAGAGTCTGAGGCATCTCAAAAGTGCAAAACATCACCCAGAAACACAAAGATAGCTGATTATGAGGTCAGAAAAAACTCATCTGACAAGATCATGATCACATTTTAAAATGACTCCAGGTAGAACCAGAGGACATCATGTGTCACAGGGGTCTCCAGATACATTTCACAGCTTTGTTCTAGCTCCAATATTTAACTGAAAGTTAATACTGCAAAGGAAAGTACAACATAATAACACAGATTAAGTTTTAATTTTCTGAGAGGTTTTTCAGCCCAGGGATTACCACAGTACAAAACATGCACTGAACACAACAAGCAATGTTTTAAGTGCTTAAACTTGTCTTCTGAGATCTGCTTGTAGGGACAGCAAAATATTTTAACATATTTACAGAAAATTGACTTTTTTTTCCCTGTGCTGTGAGACGATGCAAATCCATTTGATACAGCTGTGCCCTGTCCTAATTCCACTCTAGGGACACCGTGGAATATTCCTCCTCCTTGGAGAGCCCCTTGCAGGGGCAAATCCAGGTTTCACAACAGGAGCAATCCTCTGGGAACTGACTGCTCCATTCTGCCATACCAGCCCCTGTGTTCTGTAGTGGTTTCACTGATATTTTCACCATTTCATCTAATGCTTCACCCAAATTTTCACACCTGAAAATGCAATTTAGAATAAATGGTGTTCTTAGAAGAGGAAGGGAGTGTTCGTGTGGAATTATTTAATATCTGCTCACAGATACATCGTAAGAGCTGCTGGAGAACAGTAGCATCAATAAAAGGCTGGTTTCCATGGCGAACAAAAAAGGTCAAATCATAATTTATTGAAAAGAATTCAACTCCATCAGTTAAAACTGATACACACTTTCGAAAATAATTAAAAAATGGCACCTATGCCAGTTGCTTACATGGCTTATGATCTGCAGCTTGAAGGCAGCATCTCAGGTAAAAGCTCTCATGGAAATACATTTTTATTGCAAATGAGAAGTTGATGGGAAGATAAAGCAGGTGAAAGAGAGCTACAGGAAAGAGCTGCATGTCATGCACTCGTGGGGTGAGGTGTGCACAGAGAATTTAATTTCTGTAATTAAATGTCAGGCTACATAAAGCAAGAATATAATTAGTTCAGCACAATTCAGTGCCATTCAGATGGAACTGGAGCCTTGTGTACTCACCAAACAATTTGTACTAAAACAACACAAGCTGTTCAAACAAATTGACATTTTTAATTCCTACTCGTAACAGACCTTTATTATCAGTTTCTGAAAGAAGATGTTTATTACGAATACAAAATCTTTCAAAATACTTTGGAAGATGAGGCTAGAAAATGCCAAAGCTGTCTATTACAAAATGATCAAGTCAGGATAACACTGCAATCCCATTCTCATATTAGAATCACCTAAAGAGAGGTAACACTGCAGGAAAAAAAAGGCAAATAAAATCCTGAACTTGATAAATTAATAATTTAATTGGGTTACCCCAAGCCCTCCGCACTGTGAAGAGATCTGGGCATTTAAAAGGAGGTGGAAAATATAAGGGAAATCTACTTTGATTTGATATTGTTCAAGATACCCCCCTTCTTGCATTATGAAAACATTCTTTACTCCAAGCCACTCAAGAACTGAATTTTTTTAATATCGAAGACGAAAGTATTTCATACCAACACTCTTACTTAATAGGAAATACTTCTATAAAGACCCTTACACTCAGAGAAGATGCATTAAGTACCAATGGTCTTGAATTCAATCCATATCTGAAATTCTTACAGGCAAAAAAACTTCAAGGGATAAAGATTCAGACGAGAGGAAAAAAAAGCAAAACCCCGAAAAACCCCCCAACCACACCCCTAAAGAAATTAAAATTTTGTCAACTAATGCAAAATGCAATCCAATTAGCAGTTTCCTGATTTTAACTTTACTCAAGGCATTACTGGATCAGCTTATGTTCCAAAATTTGCATTGATGCTTCTTTCAAAAAAAAAAAAACCACGAACCCCATCATCTTCATCACAGCCAAAGCAAGTAATTGTGCATTTTATGCATTTATTGCTAATTATATTTGGAATGTGAATCATGTTGCTCCCTAGCCTTAATCTCATTTAAGAAAAGATTAACCTTTCTTGACTTTTCACCACAGAATCAACTCTTGAGAATGACAGCAAGAGAATGGACACAGGACACTCACACATCCTGTGAAAGGTTACAGCACATTTCCAATTACTCTTATATTGTCCTATCAGACCACATAATCTATTTACAAGGGAGACTTTCTGCATTTCATTAAGTTCTAATTAGAAAATACTGAAGGGTGTGTCAGAACAGTCCCGTTCTGTACAAGACAGAAAATGTTTTGATTCTGAACACAAATTACTTCGGCTCTGCAGTATCAGAAGCTGCATAAAGACCCTCACAGCTGAGTATCTGAGGTAAAACCTGGCCAAAACATTAAAATAACCTGAAACACATCTACAGCAAATGAGCAGTGCTGACAGTGAACATGACTTAGCTGAATCAAGCAGAGTACTGTTCCCCTCCAGAATGATGTTCCCAAAGGAGTCATTCGAAATTAGGCTTCCTATCTGACCAATACTTAGCCCCATATATATTCACGTAGTCTGAATAACCCACAAAGGTTCTTATGCTTCCCACTTCAAGACTGAGTTCATTTTTATTTTTAAATATCTACATGGGGGAAGGATGTGAAGGAGTGTTGATAGCTTGAAACTGGTTACACAAGCATACTAATAAAAGGGGAGGAATTCTTGCAGCAAACAGTTCGTGCACAGATGCCGTAGCCCTGAATTTACAGGAAACCCACAATCATCAAAGGGGAGTGTTCCAGAGAGCCAGAATGTGAGGTGGTGCACCACGGGTGACACACTCGTTCAGGCATCCCGGATTTGAGGAAGGAACTGGTAAACCAGGCACTGCTAAACTCCTGCCAGCCGCTTCCTCCTCCCCCAGACACCGCTTCCAGGGCAGGACTGAGCCCTGCGCTCCACCTGTGTCTCACACGGCCTCTAAACACCAGGGCTTTGCAGAAATAATTGTTAACCCACCCCTCCTTCAGAGCTGAGCGCAGCCCTGGCAGCGTGGAGGGATTAAGATGTATCCTTCTGCTCCAAAGTGGCTTTGTGACAACGAGGGGAAGGCGCCGCAGCAAAACACACAGGCTAAGGTAACCAGTTGTGTTTTGGACTCCCTCTCTGCCAAATACTTTCTTAAGCTAATATTGATACTTTAACCACAGCTCAAATTCTCTGACTGAAGTAAATATGCCTTTATAGTGGATTGCTTTTTCTGGACCTTTGCCACTCCAGACATTATCCTTCGTTAATGACAGAAATGGGACTAGCCCTTGTCGAGGAACTGCTTAAGAACACACATTCTGCTTTTTCTTTTTGTGAGCACTGAACATGGAAAGCATTAACTTATTGAACTATACACAGCAAATATGCCTTTAAAAATTAAACATCTTAGCTTCTTTTGGTACATTAATTCTCATCTCCAGGTATTTTCTAAGGTACTATTCTCACATGCCCTTGAATTTAGACCTCATTTCATCTCTGCAGAGCTCCCAAGCAGCAGATCTTGTCAGACAGTGATTTGATTCGTCACACTACAGTGAGTGAGATGGATTATGCCCCTGATCTTGCAGCGCCGAGTGAAACGACACGTTTCCTGCACATTATGGAACTATATATCAACACTGAGTACAGCTCTGTGGTGCCTCCATGAGCAGTCCCCAGGATTCCTTCAGCCTCTTACTTCTCAACTTGAGCATTTCCCTTAAAAATTATTACAAATAAAACCTGATTAGCTTAACTTTAAATATAAGTATACTATGAAGATTCACTGTCTCTTTGTGGGAGTTGGTTTTGTTTTGTTGCTGGGGTATTTTTATTTAACTATAGCTCTTTTTCCATTAACAGGAGTCTGTCAGCTTCGCTAACTGGACCCAAACTGTGATGCCAATGCAACCATTTAATCTCCAATAATTCAGTCTAAGAAAACAAGCAGATACAATCACCGTTCCTGTGAGGTGACATCCTAACAATGCATCAGCAAAGAAAGTCAGGGATCATGGCTACAGGCGAGTCACGGTGATGCCAAGACCATCACCACAGCTGTCAGTAAAACCTCACAGCACCATTTGTCTTCAAGTAGCTGTTATTATATATTAGCATTAAAAAGCCTAAAAGTGAATAACCATGTTTCCTTCAGAGAACAGCACAAAACACCCCATTTTTAAATTTCTTCAGTAGGTGGAAGTTAAGGAGTCCACTGCTATGTCTCTAAAGACAATTTGTAACATCACATTTCAAAACTTCCTTTAATATGTTCTCATTATTAAAAACTGGTTACCAAATATCAGAAGCAGTTCCCAGTTAAGTCACTACAAATGAGCAGGCTTGAAGAGCAGACACTCAATCTGCATGGGAGATAAGCTCTTCTTCCAAATCTGCCATGTCTCTATGACACACAGGCAACACTGCTCATTTTAATCACTCAGTGTTTCTATTTTCTCCTTTGCACAGTACCTTTCTATGAGTATGTGATACCTGGCAAGAAAATAATCCATGGACTACAAATGCAAGGTTTTAGAGAGACCAGGGAGATCCCCCCTGCCAGCAGCTCACTGTCACTGTGTTTGAACAGGTCTGCACAGCTTTAGGCAGCTGAGGTTGGGTTGGTGGCTGGAGGGGACCTGCAGTTGCCAACGGCCACATGCACAAAGTTTCACAGTGTTCTCAAGATTTACTCACAAATAGTCACAAACACTGAATTCCCATTCATTTTAAAACACCATCAACATTCAGAATCCTCATGGAGGATTATATAACTCCTTGAGACCGAAGGAGAATGAAGACAAAACTTTGGAATTAATATATACTCTTCCCATGGCTCATAGTTAATTTCCCAAATTTTGGATTGGATATTTAAAGGACCAAGCAGTGCACAGATTTTTTAAAGTGTTCTTCAATTGCAGCATCCACAACTATAGGATATATTCAATTGCAGCATCCACAACTATAGGAAAAATTAAAAATCACAAACCATTAGGAAGATCCATGCAGAAAGTGATTTCATTACAAGACAGTCATTTAGGGATGATTATCTCTTCTGGGATTTGGGTTTTGTGGGGGGTTGTTTTGATTTGTACTGTTTTTCTGGTGGTTTTTTCTTTATTTTTTTTATTTGAAGGTTGAAAACACAATATTGGATACTCTAAGTCACCAGCCACTTCTGCTCCTATTGCATTATTTCTGATCACTAAGAACAGCCTTTTGCCAATTACTATAATTTCAAAAAGAATAGGAATGAAAAAAGCATCTCATCCATGCATCTTTTTCTCCCATAATGTTTATTGCTTTCTAGTTTTCCACACATAACCAGAAGTGAAAAAACCTCAAAGTGTGTTTTTGTTCATTCGGTTAGAATTTAAATTTCACAGACAGCAAATGACAGCACTACATTCATAGTCCTCTGAGGAAAGAAAATACAGTTATTGAACCTACTCATGCAGGGCATACAGAATATCACTTCTCTCAGCAAGCAGCCAAGCAACAGCTAAAAACACAGCAATTTCTTAAATTCAAGTCCTGTCCTGCACATCAGGTGCCAGAACTTCCACTACAGGGGAAAAAAGTGCCATTATCCAACCTGCTGTTGAGGGAAAGCACCACCTTCTGTGTGTCCAAACTTACAAAAGCCTATGATGGATTTGTAGCTCTCAATACTTGAAAAAAGTTGGTCTTCACCTGCAGACTAAAATATTTAATTAAATGGCCATTAATATCCTAGGAAGAAAAAATATGGTTTGCCCACAAGAGGAACTAAGACCAAATTCTTCATTTCTAGAAAAGTTTAAATAAAGATTCTATAAAAGAACAAAGTAGGATCGAAGTGTTATCAAATGGTTCTATGTGTGAAAAGAAAAAAATAACAAAACAATCCACCCAACAATTAGTCTTCAGTGGAATTACAAGTATATTTACAAACAAGGGCTGAATTCAGATAACAGCCTGTTAACCAGTCTTTTTCAAGGCAACTTTCCCTCACCTCTAACCTACACATCAGTTCATCTTTGAATTACTGCCAGATTCTGAATTTCACTAGTAACTTATACAAAAGGAATATTTTTCATTACAGTTGAAATGACTCTGCAAAATCTTTTGGTATATCTGAGAACTGATATTATTACTGATTTAACTGAATCCTAACACAGTTGTGCCTATAGATACAAAGACAGGTAGCTTCATATAAATGTTGATAAATATTTAGAAATGCAAACATTTGTTCTGTGCTGTTTGTGGCACATATCTGGCTTTACAATTCAGATCTGTCAAATATCACAGACACGGCTTTGGAAATATTCAGAACACCCTAACCAAGCAAAAATGCCAATAAAATGCAGCCTCGATAAATAAATAAATAGAAAGACAAGTTGCCTGATAACAGCAAATAAAGTTTGCTGGAGCATTCAGATACTATTGTTCTCTGTGCTTTGCCCAAGGAGGTTTTATACATCAATGCTGCAGGTGTCACATCACCCCACGACAAATGTAAGTTGAATGCAATCAACTGAAGTGGCTGGTTTCCATTTCAGTTCATGTAAGGTTATACAGAAAGGCCCCAGTCTTCTTAATGGGCTTGCATAGCTCTGGGTGTCACAAAAAACAGAAAAGGGAATTTCGCTCACAAAAAAACTCCCCAAATACTAGAAACAGGAGGAAATAAAAGCCCAGAGGAACCAGCAGCTTTATTACAGCAAATTCTGCAATGAATAGTGATCTCCCAAATACTGTTTAGCCTGCAAAATTCACTGATAAAACTGTGCTTGCCCAAACACCTCTAGCTAATGCAAGTTTCAAAGATTCCAGAGAACCTTCACACTTAGAACCACCAAATACACACACAAGTTTGTAACTCTCTACTGGGAAACAAACAAGCCAGGCACCATTTGCTCTCCCTGCAGCTGGCCGGTTTGTGCAGGGATCCGGGATCTCCCCGGGTCTCCAGGGCTGCTGGGTCCCCCCAGCAGCACTGGGCACCGACCTCCTGCTCCCAGGGTGAGAACTGGGCAAAGTCCTTGCTCCTGGGCATCCCCTGGGTACCAAACAGGCAGCAGGAGCAGCCTCCCACGGCACAAAGAGAGGTGTAACTCTGCAAATGACAGCATCTCCTGCTGACAAGCCAAACTGCTGTTTGTTTGCAGAAATTACCCAGACTGAAACCAAGAAGCTTAATTTAACTGAAAAAGGATTATTTCACAAACTTCTTTCTAGTGCTTCTCTGTTCACCTAATAAACCTTTGACAACTAAGATCTGTTGCATCCCTGGTGTCTCTGTTCTATATTCTGTCATTTCCTGTGTTTGAAGCAGGATTTCTGATGTGCCCATGTTGTCCTGTTTTTTGCTAAGCCTTCTGTTATAACCTTGGAGTCAAAGAATTTTCACACAGTTTCATCTAAATAATGGCCAATGTTTATTTAACCGTCTTTTCTGTTTTTCATTCCTTTTGTGATAAGAGAAAGTTTGATGAGCATCCTTTTTCTCCAGTGGGATTGAGGAGGAAGTGACATGTCCTCCAATCCCTTGTGGAGTTGAGAATCCTATAAAGTGTAAATAAACTCTCCCTTTTCCTCCTTTCTGCTGGACCTAGCAGGTGTGAGCGTGTCCTTTACTGTGCTTTCACCAGCACATGCCTGTGCCCTGCAGCCTGGTGCCTCTCTGAGCATTTCTGCCCACGCCACACCCCGCGGGCTCCAAGGGTCACTGCGGTTCTGCCTGGGCTTGGGCAGCCCAAAGTCACAGCTCTGACTTCAGGGGTTCAACCACCCCTTTTCAGCACTTCTGCTGAGACTGAAACCGTGTGATGGCTTCTCAAATGCCAGAGCCAGGCTCCAGGAGCTCCTTTCCCCTTTCACTCCCTAAGCACAAAGAGGAAGCACAAACACATCCTGTCCTTAGGCACAAAAATAAACATTTACCTTCCAAATAAACACTGCTACTTTACTTGGGAAACTTTTATGAAGTCAAAAGGTGACAGAAGTAGCAGCTTTTTTACAGGAAAGGGAGATGCAGTAAATGAAGAGCTTTTAAAAATAATCTCAGCGAAATAAACTGACTTTTTTTCCCTACTTTATAGTCAGCAGAAGTTTGTGAATCTTTGCACACAAAATACTTAGGATTAATCAGACCCTTTTGTCCAAAGGTTACGATTACCATTAATTTGCTGTGAGCTGCTAAACTAATCATCTTGAAATGAGGCAGTTTTTCAATTAGAAATTGTTGATCTGTAGACAAAAGTAAGGTGAACGTTTACAGGGAAGGTTTTTAATGTACTTTATATTTCAAGAGAATGAAAACCACATAGAATATTTATTCTTCTAAACTCTCAGATAGTTAATATGGACAAATTGAGCTGCTGGCATCCTGCCTAAATAAATACAAGAAAATTGTTTGGGTTATTTGGCTAACTGGATTTTGAAAAGCCCAGAAGAAAAACACACGTAGGTTTCCAAAAGCAACTATTCAGAATATTTACATTACGAGGCTCTGTGTCCCTGCTCACCTCTGAGGACTGGTCATTCACTCACCACCCTTCTCCACCTGAACCACTCGGGTGCCACAATTTCCCAGCACCTCGCACAGCCCTGCTGCCTCTGAACAGCAGCTGGTTTTCCATACAGCTGAGTTTGTTCATCACTTCCCAGGACAAGCTCATCCAGCCTCACTGCTGGGCTGGCAGGGGCAGCCCAGGCAGGAATTCCCTGCCCCAGGCACCTGCACAAGTGTTTTGTACTTAACTTGTATCGTCTGTCTCAATACTTCCCGTTTTAATTGCAGCAGGAAAATCGTCTGTCAGCTCTTTACAGAGGGCATATCAGCTGAGGGAGGGTCACTGATAAGGGGCACAGACAAAATTCGTTCTTATCTGTCCCCCTGATAATTCTGCAAACAAGGGGGAAGCTGCAGAACTAGGCTTTAAAGCCTGTCAGCCTTTTTAGGATGAGAAACAACCCCAAACAGCTGTACACTCTTTTCTATTTAAAGACTGACTGAAGCTTTCTGCATCACAAGTTCACTAATAGCAAAAATCCATTCTGAAGTGAAGCTGATGAGCAGGCCTCCTCCTAAAATGCCTAAGCATAAGTCAGAGACGTAATCTCGTCTCCTTTTTAAGTTTATATTTACTTTTCTATTGCTCTGCATAATCTCTTTTTGCAGCAAGCTAAGAGGGTTATTTTTAACATACAGACTGTATCTAAAAATGCAGTGATTACCTTCCCTCAGATGAAACGACAATTTAAAAAATAAATGGGGAAAACAGACAAATCTAGCAACACTTGTGTATAGAATCTGTTTGATACAGATCTATAAATAGTCTGTAAAATTCATAAAATAGACACGTGAAACTAAATTTACATTAAGGTATACGAAGGAAAATGTTGAGTATATCTGGCCTTAGATTACTTACAAATTAAGGAGCAAAGTAAAATTTGCACACTCCCTAACCCAGAGGACAGACGCCATGGTAACTACACCTGTGATTTTGTGTTTCTATGGTTTACACTCCATGTACACTTTGCAGCAAGACTCAAAACTAACATCAGAAAAAATAAATAAATAATTGTTACAACCAAGCCAAAGTTAGGCTAAATAACACTCACAGTGGAAATAGCAGAGATAACACTTACACACCCAGCTGAGAGAACAGATATATTTCTCATTTCTGAAAGACACAAAGCCTTATGGCTTACACCTTAACAGGCAGAACAGGCTCCATGGGAGAACAGTACTTTTTTTATCACCTGAATATTTTCCCATTTTCACATATGTATTGGGGAACATTTCTAAAAGCAGGTTAGATTTAAGCCATTAATCAATATTCCAACACTCCTTACACTATAGAAGTAATTCTTCATTTTAGTGTTGCAGTCTTAAAAAAATGCTGAAGTTTATTGAAATTTCCAAAGCCATAGAGGTTAATGCTTTAATGTTAAAACAAATCCACATCTATCTGTTTATAATTTTGAAAAGATCCATGTTAAATATTCTTGCAAGGCTCCAGGAGTAATCCCACCTCCAGGAATGCTGACACCTCCAGCCAGTCTCTGCTGACAAGTCTCCACCTCAGGCCATACCCAAGTTGTGGAGCTGCAGGAATTCCATGTACCATTTGAGAGTAAAATCCTACCCCTACACCTTGCAGCCACAGACAGGAACCATAACCCAGATGGAAATGCTCCCCAGGAACTCTTAATCACCTGCGTGGAGTCAGCCCCACAACCCAACCCAGGCAAGGGAGGTTCTACACAAAATCCACCTCTCTTCCCCCTGTCACTCACATCCAAACTCCTCATGTGTTCCCAAAGAGTCTTCCCCACACTTAACCAGCAGTTCAAGTTAACTCATCTCTGATTTTACACCGACTGACAAGTATTTTCTCATCTGCCACAACAGCTCTGCTTCACAGGATTTTCCCAGTGCAGACTGAGGAGCAGCATCACATGGCTCATTCTCATTACCCAAACACATTGGAATGGACAAAGAAAACCATGAGCTTACAAAACTCTAATTTCACACAACATTTACTGACACACGGGACACAGGCTTGTGAGACAATTTTCGCTAGCAGGAAGTCAAATGAGAAAAAAAAAAAAAACAAACAAGCAAACCATACAAAGTGACAAGGAATTGACAAAATCATTTTATTCAAAGGTAGCCAAAAGGTTTCCACAGCTTGAAATGAGGATCTTGACTCACCTTGGCTTTCCTCAGGAAAAGCAGAGATGGCCAAGCTGTGGAGTACATTTTCTGCTTGTCTGAATAGAAGACTAAAACCACAAGTACACGTCACGACTAGGCCCAGCCTAGTTGATGTTGATGCTCAACATCAAAGGAAAATTCAAATTTACTCCTCAGAAAATGTCCACCTGGATTGGTACAGTCTGTTTCTCTTCCTATGGCCCAAATACCACTCAGAAAACATTTTTGTTAATTAAATACTACGTTCAATTATGTCTTACTACTATAGAAGGAGCAGACTTTTCTCTGAATCCAACATTCACAGTCCCTACTCTCAGGAGATGTTTTTAATCACCAGAGAGAGCAAATTCTGCTCAGAATTTCCTGGGACAGCCTAGAGCCATCTGAGTGCTAAATTCTCCTCCTGATTTGTCTGTCAAAGACATCCCCAGAGTTTTTATGAAACACCTTAGTAAAGCTCCATCTGTTTTGTGGCAAAACAGCAGAACTTCACCAGAAGCACTGTAGCTAAGAACCATTTAGGCTCCAAATCTGCATGTCTACCAGCTCACCTTAATTCAGAATAAAGTCACTGGAAATGCACACGACTGACTTGCAGTTTGTGATATAAACGCGTGGGCAAATGTTCTGAGACACCACCCACACACAGAACCCAGTTTGTCCATTATCAGCATCTCTCCCCTTTCTGCTGGTTGTTATTTGGAGAGCAGCTCTGACCTGGCACCCTCAGGGGCCTTCCTTCAGAAGAAATACAGAAAACCTACACAGCAATCCAAATAGGGATGTGAGGTGCAAAGCAAAACCCAGCAACAAATCAGCCCCAGAGAAATCAAGGCAAGGTCAGAAGACAAGTATTAAAATAAGTAAGTGTCTAAAAAGTAAATCTAGTGCATCCTGGTTACACAAACACAACTCCCTGACTAAGGAGCTGTTTTGCCCTGTGAAAATCACCCACTCTCACAATTGTGGGGGTTTTCTCCATGGTCACTCAACAGCCCTGCTCCACCAGCCTCAAAACGGAAGCTGACTCTGGCCTCTCTTTTTAATGTCCTTTTTTCCACCTTTAACACTGTTATCCTGCAGGAGAAAGCAGGAATCTCTTTCATTTTGCCACGCACTGCTTCTGTTCTCAGAGAATATCCTCAAAGCCACACAAACAAAACAGTTCCTGGGACTTGCAGCAACTGCTATTGAAAATTAATTACCTTTATCAAGTTTGATATGGAAGTAGGTCATGAACTGCACCATGC
The DNA here is from genome assembly GCA_013397175.1 of Platysteira castanea. NCBI lineage: Eukaryota > Metazoa > Chordata > Aves > Passeriformes > Platysteira > Platysteira castanea. Next base: position 306,431 of record VYXC01001542.1, read on the forward strand.
AGATGTATATGTTTCCAGAACTGATTGAAAACTGTAAAAATTTGGAATCAGTGTGCCATAAAACAGCAGGGTTTGCAGGAGGAGTCTGGAGGACAGTGACAGCTCAGAGCTGAGCAATGGGGAGGTGCTGCAGGGTGCAACTACAAATACAGCAAGGTGGCTACAGTGAAGAAAGATTGTATTGAAGCAGAAGCAGAGTTTTCTCACTTTTAAGGAGTACACTATCTGTTTTCTATAGGTTTAGTTCTGAGCCCAGCATGGAGTGTCATTAAAAGTGCAATTTATAGCCTCTCTTTGAACTCCAGTTACTCTTTCCCATTCTCTCTTTAGAAACTTCTCATGGTTTTTCAAGCCATGTATTTTCCCATCAAATAGTTCCTTGAGCACACCTTTCCCTCCAGCAGCTGAACCTCAGCACTTGGAAGGCACATTAGTCTGGAAATTTAGCCTCACGAATAAGGCAGCCAATAGGAAGAAGATGGATTTGCTATCAGAACAACACGATCTGATCTCTGACAACTCGAGCCTTGCCCATCAGGAGCTCAGAGAGCTCTTTACAGATAAGTTTCTGGAACATTAACTTCTACACTTCCAGTATGTTGACTGCCAGGAGCCAGACCACACAGATCACAGTTGGACACAGCTAACTGTGCTCAATTTTGACAGAGACAATAACTTATCATATTTATGCATTTGTGATCTGTTTTGTGCTGTTAAACTGTTGCCAAACACAAGCCTGCTACATACACTCCTCCCTAATACCTTCAGGAATCCCAAGAACCAAGTCATCCTCAAAACATGCATGAATACCTCACATATGGAGATCTTCAAAGACAGAATATTCCTCACCAGATTCTTTGCACAACTTTCAGCAGTTGTACATTTCCTTTTCGCATCTTGAGTTGATGACAGGGAACAAGATGCCAGTTTTTCCAGGCACAGAAACACACTGCAAAGCACTCTCACACCATTCATGCGGTTGTTACAGACCTAACTCTTCTTCCTATGTGAGATCAAAACATTTCACACACAGCACTACACGAAAACAACATAATTAAAAGCATGCTTCAAAGTCACTGAGTGTGTCAGTCATTATGGTGTTGGTGCATTTTACACTGCAAATCTCTTCTACACATCTGGGTATTTTTAGGCTTTCATCTGGTTTTAAGAATGCTGAAAACTGAGAAATTCCTCTCTGTTTCCAGGTAGCTCTGTTATCTCTCCATCCTTTGAAGATTGTCCCACAATTCATACCTGCTCCGCCCTCCACTTCAACCCCAGAAGTTTCCAAGAGCACCAGTGTATTTTGTCACTGGTTGCACTGGAACACACCCAGCACTACAGCACAGCACTGCCTGAGCCTCTGACTCCAGGATTATGTGCCCAGAAGATCTTGTGGTGACCTCTTAATCCCTCAACTAAGAGGTTAAGATTTCCTCAGAACTGCCTTTCAGACCCTGCATATCACTCCATGCAAACAGAGCCCTCAGTGGAGGGCACTGGTGACAACACCAACCAGACATGCACTTTGTGCTTTTCCGTGCCATTTATCCTTTAGGAATGAAACAAATCGAAAACCCAAAGTCTCAGGCCAAACCAGAGACTCAGATGTCACCTCAAGGGAACAGCTTTGTTTCAGGGCAACTCCTGGCTATTACTACACCTGGTTTAGCTACTCCTTAGTGAACAAATTCTCATTTAGGAAATTGATGTTTTTTTAAGAGACAACCCATCAATCTCAAGCACTAACAAGAGCCTACTTGACCGCTGACATTCAACCTAACCTTGCAAAGAAATATATCAAAATCAACACAGATTTGCCCTGAATACTTTTGATATACTATTTACGCTTTCCTAGGTTTGGGTTTTCAGGCAACCCAAACGCATCAGTGTTACCACTGTGAAGATTTACAGTGTTGTCCTCCAGCCAAATGCTCCATGTAAACTCTCAACCGGTCAGCAAACAGTCCCACATTTACATCTGGGGCCAAGGCAGACACAGTTCTGAGCTTCCACAGCAGCTACCAAGCTCTGTGTCATGAGTCATGGACGATGTTCTGCTTCCCACTGCTGCAGAGGAGTGGGGGAAGGACAGCTCTGTGTGGGAAAGAACTCTACATCTAGACAGCGTTTGGCATAGAAGTCTGCAAAGCTCTGCTCATTTACAGTATTATTCTTGAAACACTAACCTGTAAGTGCTCTGCATTTACTAAAGAAATAGGTTGGATGGATTAGTTCAAACAATCAGATTAATACAGCAAAATATAATTACTGACATGTAAATTGCAGGGACTCGCTTTTAGGGTAAGTTTTCTGTAACTTACACGTGAGTAAAGAATGTGGAGTTGTATTTACTGAAAGCTGAAACGTGTAAGGAAATGAAAAATCTAAAAGATCAACTGGAAATGTCATTAGTATTGTGAGGGAGCAAGAAATAAATAAAAGCCCAGTGATCAGAAAATAAACCAGAGCACTACATAAGGCCTGACACACGGGCTCTTTAGAACGAGTTTGATCAGCCTTTCTGTCACTTCCAGGTCTGGCATGATCAGCTTTGACCTGCTGAACTGTCCCTGCCCCGGCTGGCAGCTGGAAGTACCCACACCTGTGATCAGGAAACAAGGCTGGAGAACTTCAGGGCTAACCCAGGTAAAGGGACCTGGGGGTTTTTTCTGCCACCCCAGTGGATTCCTCCTCCCTCTGCTAAACATCCAGAGGAGCAAGTTCCACAGCCAGCCATGGCCACCCTGACATCCATAACCACAGCCACCAAGGGAGGGCCAGGGCAGCATCGCTGCCGTGGAGACAAAGGCTCCTGACAGGAGGAATCCAGTCAGTCTGGAGCCCTGGCATCCCTCGGAGGTGCTTTGCAGCAAGCACCCCCACATTCCATTGCTGTTCAGGGCAGGGATCCAGAGAGATCCAGCCTCGCTCCACAGGCCGTGGGTTCCCCAGTGAACCAGGCTGGTGCAATCAATCCCACAGCCTGTTCCTGCAGTGTCAGGAGCGTCGGAGAAATGGGGTGAGGGGAAAATGAATGGTTTTGACTGTGGTCAGCCACCACCTGTCTCAGGGACCGGTGGCACAACCTCACTGCACTCTCTGGCAAAAGAGCTGTTCCAAGAGCCACGGCACTGTGGTTTGGGAGCAACCACAGAAGGGCAAAACAAAAAACCCCTGTTTACTTACCTGAGCTGAATGAATAAAGAGGTTTAACTTGGAAAGCTGCAATGCCCCAGAACCAGGAAACTCCTACTTGAGTGCTCTCACAAATCACACTCAGCAGGTCTGACCAATACAGCAGGTATTTACAACAGCTTGCCTCACATCAAAAAAGTTCAATGAATTTTAGTGTACTGAGAATAGTTTCAGTTGTCTACTTTGCTTTTGGCTCTAATTAGTGTCCTTCCAAAATATACTTTTGTAAATACTTTTTCATATTCCCTCAATATGCCACATGGTATCTTTCCATTTAGGATACAGAAAAATCAGCTTAAAGTCATTTTGGGATGAGTGATACACTAAAACAACCCTCAGTGTAGGTAAATTTTATAAGCAAAAAAAAAATGGTGCAATTTATGAGAAGATGCTTTTAATCCAAAGAAAAAAAACTCAAACAACCCAGTAGCTATTACATTTTCAGATCTCCTCAATGCCTTCAATATTTGAATGCACTTGTTCCAGCCATTCTCTGTTCTCATGCATTGCTCAGGTTGTACACACCAGCAACATTAAAATGATGGCACATTTGACACCCAAAAAAGTCATCTGCTTCTTTGTTAGTTTTGGGCTTTTTCCCCCACTTACATTTGCCCTCCCTTTCTTATTTAAACAAAGTATGGCAACAATTTGATAGCCCAGCAGTGTTTTGCCCTCCTGAACCCTGGCAATGACCCAGAGGACTTGCTCTCTCCTGCTAATCACAAGTCTGGCTGTGGCCATTTCCCATGACATAGCTGAAATTCCCCAAAACCTGCCCTCTCAGCCTCCCCAGGCAGCCCATGCTGAGGCCATTTGCTGTCTCCTCGCTGCCAGGCCCCGGAGCCATTCCCCGGGCAGGCCCTGGCCCTGTCTGGGTTCCAGAGCTGCCCACCAGCAGCAGCAGCAGGTGCTCTTATCTGACACACGCTTTAAGAGGAAGCCAAACTTAAAGGTGAAAAATACACCCCGCAAAACTGAAATGGCATTTTTAAATATTTATCTCAAGTTCATAAACGCAAGGCCTGTTTCTGTTCCAGCCTGGCTGCTGCTCCAGGCTCACTGTCACACATTCCCTTCAGTGGTGCATGAAAACAGCTCCCATTTATTTTATTCCTTTCTATTAATATCAGGAACTATCACACAATTCCTGATCTGTGTCCTTGTATTATGCCACAAAAATTGGGCAATGTAAGTGTTGAAGAAAATTGCAACAAAAATTACTTAGATCACTCAGTCAGATTTCACCACTTCAAGTTCATTGTGTTTAACCAAAAAATTCCATGGCTTTTCAGGGCAAGGCACAGCTAAACCCTTTGTGTCCTGTCTCTATACCAAGAGACTATTTAAGCACTGATTTACAAGTGCTGGAAAAACATCAGTATTTCACGAACAGGAACGATTACAATGCAGTCTTTTTAGAATTTACTTATTCTGCAATAACTTAAGACAATTCAAGTAGTGTCTGATTTTCCCAATATTCCCATTAAAACCGAAACCCAGCAATTTTTAATCCTACAAAAGCTTTCATTCAAAAATTCCCAAGCATCTGAATAGCTGGCTATTTATATGATATGCCAATAACACAACAAGCTGAAAGCAAAGAGCAGCATTACTGCAACACTTCTGTGGAATCTCTAACAGTGTGCACACTGGTAACGTGTTTGGGCTGTTGCATTACATGCTGGTTTTATTAAGCACTGCATTTTCTGGAAAAACAGTCCCAGTGTCCATACTAAGAAATGGTTTCCAAGAGCAACTCGGCATCAGCACAACATAGGCAAGAGCAGTAATGGAAAAAAATACCTACCAAGAGGGTGAGTAAAATGTGTGTGTATGTGAAACAACCATCCCACAAAGATGTTTGGCTACCTACAGTGAAATAAATCATCAGCTCTTAACACCAGTGCTGTCTAACAGTAAACTAACCCACACAAAGTTACTTAATTCAAAATGCCATCCAATCCTTCCGAATCCAAGCTGTTTAAATAATACACTTAATTCAACAACTGAAAATCCCAATCAGGGCACCGAGTCTTGCCCACCACGTTCCAAAATTCCTTGCCCTTATCAGGTAATTCTTTTACCTTATTACCCAATAATTAATATTTTCCAACATGACTTTAAAAAAATCAGTTTATGTACTCAGCTTATAGTTACTGAAGAAATGTTTTTCCACACAGGATTTTTGTCCCCCCAAGTTATTCCCTAACACCGTTTGAAATGCTGAGCAGAACAATGTCAGATTTCCAGGAGAGGGACTGTGCACACACTTGAGCAAGTTCAGTGCAGACACACAGAACCACCAGGATAAATCCACCTCTGCACAAGTGCAGCATTTAACCCCCACTGCTCTCCTGACTCTGTAACTTGGAATATTTAGAACGTGGACTCTGCTGTGCAAAGGCAACAACATAAGACAGAGTTTTATTTTTTTTAATTGTCTGACTTTAGGTTTTTTGGTTGGGTGGGGTTTGTTTCAGCAGCCAGCAGAAGTTCAAAAGGACTGCATTTCTTCCCAGGGGTTTATAATGACAGCCTTTGCTGCCAGTTTGGAGTTCAGGCAGTTAAGCAATGTTTGCTCTCAGAGTTTCCAGCGCCGTGGAGCTGCAGGAGATGGGCAGGCCTGTCCCAGCCCAGGGGTAACTCACCCTGGCACTGCAGGCACCCTCTGCATCAGGAATCCTCACCCAGCTCCTGCGGCCACGACTCAGCCTGGAGAAACCCAAACTGGCACAGCAGAATAAAACAATGGCCACAAAATCCTCTTCCAGGCTGGCAGATGCCACTTTTGGCTCCTCTTCTCAGTATACGGATCACTCTTTTGTCCTCTAATATTTTTTGTATTCAGGCACAGATGAGATAAATGCTACCTATTTTTTCACACCTGCATAAAATTCTGCAAAAGAGAGCCATAATTCCCATAAAATGTCTCTAAACATGTTTTAGCAAGGGACAATAGTTGAAAATAAGCAAAAAAACCCATTACCCATCCTTTCATTTGAGTAGCCAGGTGCCTTGGGGTAATTCAAAGGAATAAGAGCACTGCACATCAACTCTAATTTCTACATTTTCTTATGAATTATAACATGTATAACCCTATGAAATGTTAATCAATACCTTAATGTACCAGCTTCAATAAGCATCATCACTACACGGTAACAAATGGGATGGATGGATTCATGAGAAGTTACTGTGTGAAGTGTGCACTCAATTATTTGCAATCCCTTCAAAATAACAAAGTAAAGAATAATTTAATAATTAAGTGATTAAAGATAATTATGCTATCTGAAATTATTTAAGATACAGAGCTGTGAAGTGATGTTTATTTTCAGTCTGAAATTATAAAATGTGGAACCGTTAAATAATATTATATAGTTTTAATCAACTCACAAAATGATTTTGTCTTTTATTATAAAAAGGATATTTAAACAGAAAAACATTTTAAATCTCATTTTTATTTCAGAAATGAACCTGCCTAAAATTGAAGCACTTGTCTCATTAATGTAGTTAAAAATTACTTCACATATTACCTGTCCCTGACATGCCAGTCTCCACAGCATGAATCATTTCTTTGGCCGAGAACTCTAAACTAATTAATCTGCATAACGCAAATGTTAGATTTTGTGAATCTTTTTCATTATTTTTTATACAGATGGCTGCCAGAAAAACTCACAAAAACTTTTTTTGGGGAAAAAAAAACCCTACTTGAAAAAAATCTTTTGATTTACACATTTAAGTAAAAGTTTGTAATTCAGTAACTCAATTGAGTGACTCAAGTTGAGCCTTTCTGAAGACACTGTTAAGAAGTCCTTCCCTTCAGTATCAGAGGGAAGTATCACCAGTATCATCAGGCAAGAAACAGTGTTATCTTTTCCTTTGCTGGAGCTTTACCACAAGTTTCAAAATCATGAAACAATTGGTTGGGCCTGTTTGAATCTTCACATACAAACCCCATTTGTGACATGGGCATAAATGCTGTAGTAACTTAAAACATGCCTGAAATTCAGCATAACCCAGTGGACATTAAGACAACATTTCCTTTTAACCACTTTTTTTTAAATAGTTGGGATTTTTCTGTAATTTAAATAGATTGCTGACGCTGTAGTAACATTACCTCAGAGACTGTTTGGAAATAAATTCAAAAATTAAATCAAGATCATCAGATTAAGATTAGAAAGAGAACAAACCTTTAGCTGCAACCTGAAACGAAGTTAATAACATTTAAATTCAAAAGCTACAATCTTAGATAATGGGAGGCTGAGCCCAGTGTGCCCTCCTTTCCAATGTTACCCTTGGATATGAGCACAGAGCAGGCCAGCCTGGCAGAGGCAGCAGCGAGTGCTCCGAAAGCCCTTCCCCTGACATTTCTGACACAGCACCCGTGCCCAGGCTGAGCCAGCAGGGAAAGGGGCCAGGGGCCAGCTCCAGCTCCCATCCTGGCCACAGACCCGCAGGAGAGGAGCCAACCCCAAACACCACCCTCGGGGCCCTCGCGACTTTTCCTCCTGCAGGAAGGAAAACGTGGGTCCTCCAAACAAAAAAAAGCAACAACCAACTGAAAATGCCTCCTCCTGTAGGAACACCTCATCCTCCACCCATGCCAAGTCCAATTTAAACAGGATCTTGGGAAGGAAAACCCCGAGAACAGGAGCCATCTATACTATACTCCCTTTTCCTTTTTCCTACTATTTTCAAAGAGAATCTGGGCAGCACTCTTGGCCCATGTTACATAATGACCCCACCACAGCCTCCCAGATCAGCCACTCTGGTTTTACAAGCTCGTTTTAAGCAAAGCATAATCGAGACACATTCAAGAAAGGGATAAAGCAAATAAGTTCCTCCCACAATGAGATGCAAGATGATAAAATGTAAAAACACTGAACAGCAAGGCACATCCTACCTCTGAAAAGGACACCGAAGTCAACATTATAAGTGGATTCAAACAGCACAGTTTAGGGTAGGAGACAGCTAGAATTTACTTTCCTCAGCAGCAGTTCATCAATTCTGGCTCCTGATGACTTTCCAGGGTTGTGGGAGTTGAAAACCAACATCTCATACTCTAACTTCCTGACGATGAGCACAACCCTGCACCTCTGAAGCACAGGATCTTCCAGCACCCACAAAAATCCTGTCTACTACATTTAATCTTTCATTCTTAATAGGAAGGAAAAAAGAGAAAAACTCCACAGTCTGGTATCCCATCCACAGTATCTGCCAAACCTTGAAAGAGCTAAAAGCTTCCAAGCCCTAGCGTTTAATACTGTAAATAACATATTTAACCACAGAATATGACCTTTGAGGTCATATGGTTCAACTTCCCACTCAAAACACAGCCAGTTAAATGCTGATGAGGTTAATACGCTCCATTCTTTCTTATATTGTATTGTATATATATTCTTATATTTCTGGCAAGAAAACAAGAAAACCAGAAAAATCTCCTTCTACAGGAGAAAGAAACAAATGGGTTGGTTACCACAAAACTAAATATGAAAACCTTAAAAAACAGGCACATTAGTGGGGAAAAGCTCCTAACAACCCAGTGCCTGCTGATCCAAGACAAGCCACTGACTTTTTCCACAACTAATCCCCCCAACCTGTGCAGATGAAGTCAGTTGTGGAAAGTTACTTAAGAAAAAACCTCAGTGAAGAATCTAAGTGATGCATAATTTAAAAAGTGCAGTTTAAAGTTGCACAGAAGCATTGTCACAGGCCATTCAACACAGCAGCATCCCCAGCAGCCCTCTGGCTCCTGAATGCTCACTGGGAACTGCTAGGGCTTGTTTCTTTACAAATATTGGAAACTTTCATACATAAAAATTGCTTCCCCTCAGTTTTTAACTGTGTTAATCTTTCAGGTCACGATACATAAGGGAGAGGCCAGGGTGAAAGCCCAAAGAGCAGCTCACCCTGGCACTCTTCCTGCCCGTCTGGTGTTCAAACACTGGGGCACACACACAAAGTGCCTTAGAAAGTCTCTACTCACTGAACTCCTGCCTCATTTTCAGGGCAAGGCTACAGAGTCAAGCCACAGTGGCAAGTCCTCACTTTTCCGTATTTTATGGCATGCTCAATGTGCCCTAAAGGAAGAGGGAACTCGCTTTCCTCTTTTCATTTCACTCTTTAGAAAGGAAGGACTCTCCAAAGTGAATAAAGAGATATGAAAAAACCAGACTGGTAATAAATAAGTCTCAGCTTTTAAAGGTATATCATTTACACTTTCCATAAAATTGTATTTATTTACAAACCTTAACTACAAAGTGAAAAACAATCTAGCTCATATTTTTGCCAAGTTTGACACATGGCCTGTTGTAAGCCACAGCTATCCACAGGCCAACCCAGCAACTGGTCCTTTGTTCATGTGCTTATTTAAACACAATGAAACGGGTTTACCTCATTAAAGAGGAGTTGGAATAAGCTCCAGCTGCAAGAGAGTGAGGTGGTCCTCATTTTTAAAAACCAGCAATGCCATTTGGGAGAAAAAGGGTAACAAGCAGCGAAGAAAAATAATTCCCTTCAAGCAACTGAAATACCAGTTTTGAAGATAAAATAGTGCAAAACCCGAGGCCAGTAAAAAGAAACATTGTTTTCCTTTGAAGTTCACCACCAACTGGGGCAAGTGGCATGTTGCATTCCCCAGGCTTATGGGAAATCTGTTTCCTGTCGTGTCAGGAAAAAAATACCATGGTCCCTCTGGAGCCTGTAATTACCGATGCATGTAAATTACACTTTATCAAAATACTTGATGAATGTTGCCTTGAAAATCAAAACTGAACGGCCCACCTGAGCAATGTCACTCTAACTCTGCTCCTGTCAGAGGAAGGACTGGTGGGAAGGGACACGCTGGACCACGGTTGTGCATTTCCCAGCTCCGTGGCAAACACCAGAGCAGCCTCGCTGAGATTCCTCGAGCTGAGTCGGTGCCCTCTGGGGCAGCACCCTCGCTCTCACAGGGATGTGCCATTGTGTCCTTCCAGCAAAGCCAGCAAACGACACAGATTTGGGGTTTTACTGCAGCCAGCCCGATGGCAATGCACCATCCCAGGATGGCATTTCCAGGGCAGCCCTGGGCAGCCATCGAGCACCTCATACAGCAGGAGGAACACAAGGCTCTGGAGCCAAGGAAGGGAAGTTGTTTCAGGGAAATACCTCCTACAGACCAGCAAGTTCCCAGGTCAAATAACACCAAGACACTGCAAAGGCTGCCACTTCTGCAGAAAAAGCCCTAAAAAACCTAGCACAATACGCCATCAGATCTGCTCCCAGTAAGGGATACTAAAGTATGGGGTAAATCGAGCAATTATTGGGAAAAACTAGAGCAGGATGGTACAAACTCAGGGTGAAAAAAGCAAGAATTCCATCCAGTGCTTTTGAAGATAAAGACACTTTGTGCATACGCTTGTTGTAAATAAATCAGTTTGGGGCTCAGAGACTGAATGTTCCAGTGAAACCTGGTCACTCCTGGAAAGGACAGCGAGGCAGGGCTGACCCGGGATGATTACCAGGACTTACAGGGAATTCCTGTGACTGTGTGGTAGGATACAAGATTATTTCTCCCAACAAAAGAAACTAACTGTATAAGTATAATATTTGGTTTCATATCGGATGCCTTTCTTGTCAGCATTTTTCCCCTCACAGTTCACCGAGCACTGATGTTGTACTGTGCGCAGAAACCATTCAAAATATTAAACTTAACATTCCTTCATAGATCAATAGGAATGGAGTAAATTCATATCAGTTGTTTCCTGAAGAAAACATTTCATAGATGTCTTTAGCAACAGCCCATTAGGGAGTTCAACAGAGCAAAGCAAAAGGCAGGTACTTAATTTCAAATATGCTTCAGTCAATTTTCTCAATAGTATGTGCATTTTCATCGTAAAAAATCTCAATATTCAACGTTGGCAATTAACTGTATATTTGAATAATCTCACTAAGTTCCAAAGTATTCTATAAGGGAAACATTGAAAATCTGCCCATGGACTCTGTACAGCACAAGGTGCCATAACCTTTTGTTTCCAGTGTGTTACAACGAGTGAAGAAATACAAGCAGCTCAAAGGCACACCTTGTACAACATCCTTGCCTTAGTCATGAGAGCAAGATGATAATAAACCGCCCTTGCCAATCTATTCTCGTAGCACCGTAACATTTAATGACTTGCACGGGTTATTTTAATTTTGTTTCATGAATATTTTCTGCCCTTGTAAGTTTTACAGTGCAGTCTGCACTCGGGGCACGGAGCTGCGTCAGGCTCCAGAGCAAATCCCCCGGTTCAGCTCGGCGCTGACCCTCCTGACAGGCACACACACGCCTGGGGCTGCAGTCCCACGGCTCTCTCCACTGCAGGGACTGCAATCAAAATGAAATCCTGGATCATTTATGACTGTATTTCAAAAGCAAACATAGTGCATTTAAAAGTAATAGCAGCTTTCATTTTGGAGACCTTTAAGTGTCTGAAATACTTTAAACAGGCATGGTCTATTACCCCTGCGAAACACATGGAAAAGCTCCAGAAAGCCTGACTTAAGCTTCCCATTTTACACACTGCAGATTTCAAGAAGAAAACCAAACGATAATTAAAAGAAGGAAGTATTTGGCCTTGCATCATTTTACCCACCAAACCCTTAACTCATGGGGCACTCTGTACAATAAACCTCCGTAGGTAAAGCAGGGTTCTGCTGCCATGAAATAACCAGGAGAGCAGAAGCCAGAAAACTGGTAATGGCAAATGGCCTTTTCTTTTTGAAGACTCTGATGAAAATCAAGGCTTCTCTGCAGCACTTGAAATTTAAGCCTCATTAGTATCTCTACACCAGTGATCATGCTCCCTACTTCTACTATCCACACACACTGAAAGAAATTCTCATTATCTGCAACATATTTCCAAAGTATTTGAAAGGACTTTTACAAGACAATGAATGTAAACTCATCTTTGGCCTCAGGATGACAGTCTATTATGGAAAGCAGCAGAAATATTTACATTATCATTATGATATTTTTCCTGTTGTGTGGATGAGATGTCTGCACTTCGGGTCATCAGTTCAATCTGTTCCTACATTCACTTTGTGAGAGGAAACTGCCTCAGTGTGAGAATAATGCCAAATGTATTCTAATCTCCTGTTCACGAAAAAGAAAAGAGAGCTATATTCACTCTGCATTGTCTCCTAGTTGCAGTAATGACAATTTACAAGTGAATTTCCCACTGCTCATTCTAACCATGGACAAGACTCCAGCAGCTCAGAAGCACTGAAGACTCAGGGAAACATTTTTCAGCTCCTTTCAGAGCACAGCCAAAGGGGAAAGGCAAAAAAAACATTCACATATGAACTAATTGATTAAAGAAAGTTTTCAAACAAGAAAAGCAATATCCATACAGCAATACCCTGTGTGCAAGTAACCATGATGTGCTGACATTTGCTGACTAGTTCTAATGGCGAGGCCAAAAAGCCACATTAACAAAGCAAATGCAGCAAATCTGACCCTGGCAAACTTAGAGCTGCACGGACTACCAGGGTTATCCAGTTTCCGGAAAAGAAACTGCCAATAAACCATCAGGTCAGAATCCCTCAGTAACAATATACCTGTGCTATAACCTAATTAATCTCCAGCTGCAACCTCCACAGCCACTCAATCCTCTGCCAAGCCTGAAAGCAGCCCCTGAGTGCCACAGACAAACCCACCCTGCCGAGGCCACTGGCAGCAGCAGCTCCCCAGCCCTGCCACCACCACAAACCGAGCACCAGGAACCTGAACCCAGCCCTGCTGGGAGCTACAGCCCTTGGAATGCTGCTCACAGGAGCAAAAAAGCCCAGATTCTGAGGACTAATGTAAGAAAACAGCAAGCCAATAATGCCCACCCACAACTGTTGTGTTTTGAGACCTCTGTAGCAGCTCTCAGTCATGTGGGAGCCCTCGCAACCAGAAGATGAGTCACTGTGTTTTTGTCCCCGTTTAGATTTGTCACTCGGAAGGCAGAAGTTGAAGGTAGTTAATAAGGACACGTTCCAGAGCTGGCAGAGCACACAGGGCACCCTCAGAACCCACGTGTGCAGCTCTCTGGGTGGTGGCTGACCATGGAGTCCCCATCCAGGTGGCCTTGCTGGGACTCACTTAAAGCAGCAGAAGAGTCTGCAGGAGTTCAGAACAGCCCAATTTTGCTAAGCACCTCCAGGATGTTCTCAAACACTCTGGTTGGGACGGAAAGAATGAATTCTGATGGGAATTAATGTCTAATTGTGAGTACATACTGGATTTATCCATATTCCCTGTTTGATACTAAGAATAAGGCAAATTTTAAGAAGCATCAGAAACTATTTACAAGAGCTCTGTTGATGCAAAATCATGGACTGGACTTAGTTAATTCACAAGGCTACTACTGGTATTTGCATTTTCCAGTTCAGGATTGCTTTGAGAAGCCAGTTACAGTATATCAACAGTATTTTTAATGTGCTGTCTCCAAGCCATGTGATTTGGAGTTAGAATATATCTGAAAGTACTTTGAAAAACCCAACATTCAGGAAAACAGATGCCCAGCAGCATGGCTAAGGCTATCAAACAATTATCAAATAATTAAATGGCAAATTAATCCCACTAATTTGGAGCCTCCTGGTTTCTTGAGCTGAATATCAATGAAAAGATGTCACTCTTCAAATAGCAAAGGAAAAAACATTGGAAATGCAAGGCAGTAGTTACTCAGCTAACAGAGTAAAACAACTTATTTCCAAAGCAGATTTATGCTTAATCTGCATGTGTGGCATTTCTTCTGGAAATGTATAATCCTTTGCCACAAACTCCCTTAAATAGCTTTGTAACAAGATGACCTGATCACAGAAGTTGGCAATAGAAACCTCCTTAGAAGGAAGACGCCACTAAAACCCAGCAGTAATTTTCACAAAAAACACCCTTTCTCCCCAAGTCATGCCCATTTCCCCTAAGAGGGGAAACAAGACATCTGCACACTATCATTTCAAATAACCAGTTTCACACAGGGGAAAAAGCAGCACTGAGGAGGAAGTCTTCTGGCTTTTCAACAGGTTTTCCTTTGTTTTCTACTCCCAAATAATAGTAATTTTTTAAATCTTTTATTATATTTTTAGTTATTCTTCCGCACTAATTTAGACAGAAAAAGATCCTTAGACTCTTCAGATAAAATTGGTGTGTACTTGTATTAATTAAAAAAAAGGGCTACATACATTATTTACCAGCAGAGCCCAAAAGAAGATCTAGAATGACTTCAGCTTGATAAATGGTGTAAATGTCATCCAGCTATCTGCAGCACAAGCCTCTGACCTAATGCACATCTTTCCCAAGCCAGAAGTGCACCCCAGAGACCAGCAAACACTTACTGTAATTATTTACTGTCTTCCGAAAGGACCTGCTGTGATCTATACACAGTAGAACTACAATTATTAGATGTGGATAAAACCACAAAAACACCCTGTTACAAGCCCATGCTCTTTTGTCATGGCAACACCGTAACTCAAAGTCCTGCAACAATTGAATTGTCAGGATCCTGCTTTAATGGGAAATGATAATGGAGCTCTAAGGCAGCAATCTGGGAGAGCTTTCTTTTAGGAAGAGAACAAACAGAGAAATAAAGAGGACACTAAGAAAATTTATGATCTGGTTGCTTTTCCAAGCACAGCTTCTAATGGCATCCACAAGATGAAAGAGTCTGAATTTGACCAGGAGTCATGGTTTGATGCTTTGAGCCGGCTGGGGATGGGGCTGGGAAGGAGGGTTTACAAGCGACACTTCTCAGAGGGCTTTCAGCAGCAAATCCTGGGCAAATCACAGCCATGTGCAACAAGCCCCTGGCTACAATAAACATCTGAGCTGCACAGGCACTCAGGGGAACGCAGGCACTGGGAAAATCTGACACACACTGCACTTGTCCAGTCCCCGGCAGGAGACACTGACTGGGCTGGGCCAGCGCCTGCCCGCAGCACTGCAGTGCCACACGGGGAAGGTGAGAAACCCTCCATGGTTATGTTTAACCAGGGCAGCTTCTTAAGTAAAGCACTAACTAAGTAGTTCCAGCTACTCATACCAGGAATTATCCATGGAAACTACTTACACAAAATCAAATGCACACACTGGTATCATAAGGAAGTGAACAAGTCAAGATAAGAGATGGCAAATAGCAATTTCTAAAAATAAAACATTGCTCTACTGTGATTTAATTGTCAATAAAGTTAATCTCCCCGATTCGCGTCTGTTTTGCCCATGACAGTCACCAGTGAGGGATCTCTCCCTGCTCTTATGTCACCCCACAAGCCTTTAATTGCATTTTCTCTCCCTGCCCAGCTGAGAAGAGCAGTGATAGAGCAGCTTTGGGCACCAGTGTCCAGCCAGGGTCAGCCCAGCACACAACCTCAGCCGTTCTGTGATTCTGCTAAAACTGAATATTGCCTCTTTTTAAGGCTACTCACAGAATTTATGTTGTGCGCTGCAAGTACTTACTCACTATTTTACCCATCTATCAATTAACTTTCAAAATATTCCCCTAGACAAGAAATAAGCATCCCACTGATCCAGCTCTGACAAATCTCACAGTGCTACAAATACCTCCACCATATTAACAACAAGCAACTTGTTACAGAATGGCTGTTCCTGATACTGAGAGGAAATGCCATTTTACTAAAACAAGTAACTTGCCTACAATTATCTCCATTCTGCTGATTGTGCTACTGTAGCCTGCTTTAGAAATAACCATAAAATGAATATGATAAAACACTGGGACACCATGGCTAGAAAATTTAAACACAAAGACACTGTGCATGCACAGCCATGGACCCAAATTGTCTCAGTTCAGGCTCACAGAGCTCTGGTCCCATACTAAGACACTCAGTTTTGGAATAAAATCAAGATTCTGATACCACTCTAAAAAGCAAACAAATTCATTTCAGAGTCTAATGGATGCTTCTACTCTCCTGATATCAGATTTCAGCATCCAAGATCCCAGAGCCTGGTTTGCTCAGCCAAGTGACAACTAAGACAGTTCATTAAAAGTAAACAGACCCACCAAATGGTCCATGGCTATAAATTTGGTGGAGGTATTAATTCTCACTGCAAGACTTGAGTTTAGAGCACTTCTAAGAGGTTTTTTTCACACACACAAAGGAGCTTTACCATGACTACTTAGCAGCTAGCCTGAGGTATAGAGGCTTCAACAATGAAACAAATATATTCTTACATGACAGGGTGTTTGTGGGCGACTGGGTTTGTTTTGCCCTTTTCTTGTGTTTTCAAAGGTAGATAAGTATCTCATGGACCACTAGTATACTTGTTTTGTAGTGAAAAGCAGATGCACTACAATCATTTTATACACCAGCTCTGCACACAGAGGAAACAGGATTCCTGCAGGCACAAATCTTTGCTTACCAGCTTTGTGGGTAAATTTCATGAGTTGTTCTGGATATAAGAAAATAATTGCCTTAGAATCAAAACCTAGTTTTATAGCTGTTAAATCACATGCTTCATTTTATTATACTTTTTCTGTGCATTTCACCACCTGTATTAAAAATACCTGTTCCTTTACGGGTAGATATTAGTGAATATCTGAAACTATTAAAAAAAATCTTTCAGGCTTTTATTTCTCAATTCATTAAAAATGTCTTTTCCTTGATTTAGTTTGCTCATTAAAAGTGCCTGCATTTTGAATTATTAGATAATTATCCCAGATAAAACAGTTCAGAAGCTTTAAAACCCAGGCAGCGAAGGCAACAGAGCAATGAGAAACATTTCCACTAGAAAGTACAATCAAGGGTTCATTCACCATCCAACTTAAACTTAAAACCCTTATCTAAACCAAAGCAAACAAAATCCATGAGTCCCAAAGCCACTCTTTCGAGAAGAAAAGGCTCAAAGCCTTATGAGAAACTCGTTTTGTGGGACGCCTCACATTCCAGTTCAGGTTTATTTCCCTATATATATTCCTGCTTGTAATATCAACCAGATGTGACAACGAAGCCTAACCAGCCCTGTAAAAGATGGGAGGATATCCTGAAGCTCAGAACTTAGGAGAGGCTTGGAGAAAAAAGCCAGAGGTGCCTGGAGTTGGAGTAAAGGTTGAGGATGCAGTTATAACCTGAGAAGCATTCTAAATTTAATTTCATTAGTTATCAGAAAGTGGATTTCAGGGAAAATGCACCGTGCGTGACCTGGTGACACACATGGAATCCATCAGGGACAGCAGCACTGCTGTCCCAAACCATGTGCACGTGGAACAGCACGAGAACCCCCAGGTTTGCCCTGCAGCTCCTCAAGCACATCATGGACAACAAACAACGTCCCACACTCTAATTCCCAGCAGCAGCAAGGCTGAAGAGATTCTGCTGATGCCAAGCTGCAGAAACAATTTGGTTCCTCCAGTAGAGTCCCGGGTTTCAGCCTGGCTGACAGAACACTGAGAAAAGCCCTCAGTTGCTTTTTCAGCCTTTAACCACTTCTGAAACATGAACAGGTCTTCCCCAAAACCCTCCAGCACACAAAATTCCTGCACATTTAAGCAGGTCAGTTACTCCATCTCCACCAAATTCTATTCATGATAATAAATATGCTCAGTTTTCAAACTCTCATTAAGCTACCAAACTTAGAATGTCATCTTTCTATTTAGCTTTATCTTAAAAAAAAAAAGTCTAGCTCGTACCTTCATTCACAAAGCCATGGACTGTTAGGCTCACTGCACGCCTGCTGGAGAGGGCAGCTGTAAGAATCATGGAATTCATCTCTATTTCCTTCATGGACAAGACCATAAACTCTTCGTTCCAGTGAATAAACCCAAATCTTACAACTGGGACATACTGCACAGAAATATTTAGTTCTTGAAAATTTTTCATTGTTTGAGCTGTATCTTACACAATTAAAATACTCGATTTTGGACTTTCTACTTTATAAAGATTATAACTATGAAGAAGAAAATAATGGAGTAACATCTGAGAAACTCAGAGTCAAGAGTTGGAAAATATGGCAGCAAAAGTAATAGAGCTATACCATGGAAAATTGAAATTAAGACCAGCATTATCTACACTTTTTAACATTCATTTAAATTCACTCTTCATAAATTCCACAGAATCTATCTCACCCCTGAATCAGCCTGTCTTACCAATTTTTGTTTCACTGCTTTTATGCCCTTTCATTGCTTTCTCAGCTCTGCTTTCTCCTGGAGAGGCTGGGTCAGGGCAGCTGCAGAGAGGAATGCAGGCACCACTGCCCCACCACTCGAGCGCCTGAGCGAGCTGTGAGCAGAGGGGCACTGCTGGATTTCAGACAAGTCAGAACAGAAAGAAGCAAGAAAGAACAGCTCCAAATCTACCAGCAGTGGGACCAAGACAGCAACATGAAACAATAAAGAGCAACCATATATATGTGTGTGCATGCATTTTTACAAATTCTAGTAGGAAGCGGATTTTTCATTCTTATCCCATGACAGAGAAACACGCAACCAAGCTACACTTGGAACTGTAACAGTTCACTTGAGCTAAGATTTATTTGCTTATAATACACACTTTATTTATATAACACTTGTATCTTCAAGAGAAAAAGCAAGTCTCTTCTGACAAACAGTGTGAAAGTGATCTATCTAACGCACTGTTAAACAGCAAGCAGGACTGAGTGAACGTCAGTGAATAAAGACAAATGTTCCGACAGCACCCGTTGGGAGGCATTACAGAACACGGCATCCAGATTAATCATTCTATTCTATGGAACTTTATTACAGTCTTTATATTCTAAAAGCAAAATTATTGCCCTTGCTGTTAAGGGCTATAATGTGTCATGATTACGTGACCTACTCAAAAATACACTCTGTGGTACTGAAAGGCCTCAGCTCCTTCCACTTGGTTTCTTTGTGCGAGGCTCCTGAGACAGATGCACACAGGTTATCAGCACACACAGCATTCCACTGAAACCACAGCTTACCACAGAGCTCCTCTCATGATACCCAGGTACAGTGAGACCACTCACAGAGCAATTTTCAGCATGTTAAACTGGAATTTGTCGAGATACAGGTAAACTCTAGAAAAGCTTTTCTCTTGAAAGCATCATCATTTCCTTAGACAACTAACTCATGTGAAGCAACTCTTCTAAGAATTAAATATCACTCGCACCTTCCAGAGACCAGATAAAGGTATCTGCAGCTATCTGCCAGCTCACACTTTGTACTCAAGAGCAGTTTCGAGATGCAAAGTTTCAAAATCATGCAAAGAACATTAGGAAATGCAACCAAACTGCTCAGCTCGAGCAAATCTTTTGAGCAAATATATCCCAGTGCCTTCAAAAGTCATGACAAAGCTTGCAAAACACGTCCAACAAAGATTTTTCTAAGCCGATTTTAAGACTAAAAGACAGCTATAGTTTATCATGTTTTAATATTTTTTAAATCTGCAGGATAATGGCATTGACTTACTTGTACTCTTTTTCATGAACAAGTTTGGACAACACCAGAAGTTCACTACAGAATTTCTCCAAACTATCAGCATCACTTGTTGCACAGCACTGTTCAGCTCGCCTCTTTTAAGCAGAAACCAAGATCCTACTACTTTAAGTCATCCGATTCCAAAATTAATCTGCACTATCACCATGTGGTTTGTATTTCCACAGGAAGAAAAATTTACTGCACTGCCTGAATGGTTTGTTTGGTTGCACATAGATGTATTAAAACAATTATAAAAACTCCACATGAATGGAGAACTTTTTCGCCACTCTGTAGTAACTTCACAATTTCACTAACTAAATCACAAATCTTAGTATCTGATCTTCCATAAAACAAACTCAAGCCTTAAAAGAGCAGTTTCACCCAATTTCAAAAAGCCAGTCTGCATCATGAGTTTAACTTTGGCAAGATCCAGAAAATTATTTCATATGGCCTTTGACTATTCCTTTAAAAAGGCAGGTGAGTCTTTTCTTGATAGTAACTATGCAGGCACCTGCTCATCCATTTTATTTTTATACACTTCTTTTAAAATGTATTTTGTAAATCATCCAGTTATTATTCTACCACCACCCGCTCTCTCCTCCCACCAAAAAGAAACAATGCCAAGTTCATGATATCCTTCTCTTGCTGTTGAAATGGGCCGTGATGCCATCTAAACATTTTGTAACACAGTTTTTATATTTCAAGGAACAAAATTGTTCACCTCTCTATAATTTCTCCTCTTCCCACCTGATGAGGCAGCAGCCATAACTTTGCTGGTCTATTGGGCAAAGCCTTGACTTAATTAAAAACATAATTTTCCAAACTAAAGAAGTTATAACCACCTCCATTATTTTTAAAATAAGTATATGCAATCTGTTTTTGTGGACATCTAGGCTGAACCAGATATGTGAACCTGACACTTTCCATGGTTTCTGTAGCTCTACATAGAGAGTTCAAAATAAGTCACCTTGACGTCATCCTGGTGAATATATGAGGAACAGAAAAATTTTGTGGTTTCTCTTCCCTCTGATATTTATGCTCTACCAAATTGCAACTACACACAAGCAAGCATAACACATCCCCTAAAAAACCCTTACTAACTAGCAGTTTAATATCACAAAAATTAAACCTCTCACCACAGTCAAAACACAAACATGTGAATCTGCACAATAAGGAACATAAAATAGAAACACACCACAGAAAAATAAATCAGATTATACTTACAGCCTAGTTAACTTCTGCGTGTTCTGAAAAAGGAGCTCGGGAAGAACTTGCAATTTATTCTTGTTCAGACGCCTAAAGAGTTACAATTAGAATAAAAAAAAATTGATTAGATTATTTTCCAATTTAAGAAGTTTATTCTATGATGCACAAACACATGAAGCTCCCATTGCACTAATCCTCATGCTATGCACTTGCCATTGGACCTTGTGGCTCTTCACTCACACACGAGCCAAACTGTGCCATTTGTAGAGCACGTGCCCACATCCACGAGGTGGGGAGCCAAGGGACAGACACCACGACGTTTTACTATGGATGAGTACACAAATACAATTTTTACATCTTCCTCTGGATGCCTACAGAAGAGAATCATACATTCAGCTCACTCTGCTTTAGGAACAGCTACTGGCACGAATCTGGATTTTCATTCTCCTTCAAAAAATGAAGGCACAGTAAATTCAGGAACTTGACCAACTAAGATTATTCCCAGGTTAGCTATTATTTCTGTAGTATACATAATTTCTTTTTTTAAAGAATTTTCTTGAAACTTCACTTGGAAAACCTGAGCACGGTTGTAGAAAATATGAACATATGGGTAACCAGATGACTGCATGGTGATTTGAAATAGAATATTAGTCCTGAAGATTCTTCCAGGAACATTTTAGAGAACAGATTAGTGTTTATACATTAGTCCCTTTTACTCACTCACTATATGAGTTTTACTCCGGTGACAACCTGCCAGTTTTTAGAAAACAACCATCCCAAGCTATTCCAGCCCTGTAACTATAAAAAGCATGAGCCTCCTCTCCATAAAACGTGTGACAGCCCTGCAAAATCCAAAAGCAGTTCTGCTTGTAAGACACAGTCTTGTTCTTCAATCCTTTTGCTGTTGTCTTGCTGACAATAAGAACAGTCACCTGCTCTCACAGTACTAATGAATGCTATTTGCATAATGAGTTACCTGAGCTAATTACTCACAACCCCACTGCCATAGAGGGGAAGCTGACTTGTCCTGTGAGTTCCTGTAGGAGCCTGTCTTTGTGCCCTCTTTGTTCCCAACCTCCCTCCCAGGTTCCCTTTGATAGCAGATCTATTTTTGCTGCAGTTTTGATCTCCAAAGACACCTGGAACTTTTATAAACCCACTGGTGCTTAGCACTGAATGTCTGGTTTCCAGTTTTCTTGCACGCTGAGTAACTTCACTATCAGAATTCAAGAATTTTTGGAATTGAAAGGCCTTCCTGAGATCAAACTAACATTGTGGGGTTTCATATGGCAGAGTTTTCACGTGGCCACCATATGAACATGTCTTGCAAGATAAAGGAGTGATGGAGGAGAGGGGAATTTTAACTTCTCTTTCTGACACCTAGAACAGATCAAAGGCTGCATCTGCAGGCTCACAGAGCCTGAGCACTATGTGTTACACACACCACAGGATAACCAATATTTCTATTGCTGAAGTTATTTCCTACAGCTTTTACCAACTACTCAATGACATTTTTGAGATAAATGAACAAAACAGCACATGAAACTTTAAAGAATATGAGAGATGCTGGTTTTGCATTTGAGAAAATACATGGGAAGATTTGAAACTGGATTCCCTTACACCCATGTGATATTTCACGATTTTATACCTCAGTAAACTTAATCTTATTTAATTCAAGGTTGATAGCAATGTGCTACTTAACCCTCATCAAATTCATTACTTCAGTTAAGCATGTTTATCTCTTAGAATAACAGGGTAAAATATAACAAAAAGAAAAGACTTATACAGGGCTTAGCACTCCTCAGCTCCATCCTCCTTCACCAAGGCTGCCCTTAGTCATTGAGAAACACTGAACAAAATCCACTTATTTATCATTCAAAACCAAAGTGTGCCAGTGAAATGCATCTATTACACACAGTGTCAAATGTTTATTCCTGTGTCTGATTATCATTTCAGATCTCACAATGTACACATAATTACGCGCTGTCAGTCCAAAGTCATCTGACTCATCTCACAGCAACATCCCAGGAATACGTTTTAAGAATATTCTTTTCTCTACTTGCAAGGATTTCACAAATGCTGAGCTTATGCTCATTGTTCTAAGCCAAAGAAACTAATCAAAATCAGATTAAGGTTCTAGAACAGGTGGTTTCAAAGCAGCAAGCAGACAAGAAAATATATCTAGTAACAAGAAATCATATTTCCAGGTTAGCAAGCTTGCAACCAGAGAAGTCAAACATTTACAATTTACAATGACACAAACAACTCGGAAGGGGAAAAAAACCCTATTACAACAAGGGTTTTTCTCCAGTTTACTATCAAATTAATCCAGAAGATTAAACACTTTAAATTATTAACTATTATTTGTATGGACCAACACTCTCCTACCTGTGATAGCAAAAGTACCGAGTTTGCAGCTGCCCTTTTTAACTGTCCTAAGCATTTTAAGAGTTCAACCTGACATTCCCTTCGTACTGATTTTCTGTCAAACATTATATGAAGTCAAGTCCACACAAGGACACTTGCAAAACTCACACTGTGACCTGCTCTTCACTAGCAATAAACATTTTGTATGGGTCTCAATGTACTTAATATTTTTAACATGATATTGTTTTAAATGAAGTTCTTTTCACGCTGCAGCGGACAGCAAAGTGAATCCATGTATCAAGGCCAAGAACTCAGTGGCATTCTGCCTTTGCTTTAACTTACATGAACTTGATTTTCAAACTCCCCGACCAGAGTGGGAGTGCTCCTGCACAGATACCATCCTCCAGAAGCTTCAGGTGAGCTTTATTTCTGCCACAAACCAGAGCTCGCAGCTCTCTAAGGCCAGGTTATGTTACTAATTGATAATGAAGCAAATTATTGTAACAACAAACACTTGAAGAGTCCATGGCTATCCGTGTCTTATTCCAAGTTATGGGAATCTCCAAACAACCTTCCACCACTTCCTAAGATTTATTTCAAGTTGAAACTTCCGCCAAAAGTCATTTTATTCATAGTTTGATTCTCAGGGGCACTAAGGCAATGAACAGGGGATTGTTTCTGTTGAACATCACCTACTGCATTATAACTTCTACTGCAATCCTTACTGAAATATAAGACTAGATCACCTCGTAGAGACTTAGACATACTTGATGTAGGCTACATTTAACATGCTCGTATTTATTATGTGCCAGAAAGCCACCAATAGCCTAGGAAAAAATCCCAATTACACCTCTTATTTCTCTTCCTGGGCTTGAGAGAAAGGCCGTTAAGAAAGTTCTCAATACAGAAGTATCAAAGTACCAGACAGGATGTTTTTAAATTCCAAGAAAGAGACAGAGATGTGTTTAAAGATTATTTAATGAAAAGACCAAATGTTCTGAATGGTCATTTATAAGCACTGTTTCCTCTGGTTTGACAAAGAAGTGCAGTGGAATAGTTCCTAACACATCATTTGACAAGAACTGAAGTTTATCCTCACCTGTCAGTATCAGCTCTAGGACAGAAAGGGGAACTTCCAGTGCAAATGTTAGGAATGCCAGCACAGGGATGTAGCTGCTCCTCAGGACAGGAGCAAAGCCCAGGCTGGGCACACTGAGGGATCTGCTGGGCTGCAGCCCCTTCCCACACCTAAGAGAGGAACAGAAATGCCCCCTGCTTGCCTAGACCTATTACCATCCCATTATTGCATAAACCTTCATCCTGTCAGCTGCCCAATTTTAATTACAGCAGTACTTCTGATTTCATAACAAATACCTTGGAAATGCTGAAGCCAT
The DNA here is from genome assembly GCA_013397175.1 of Platysteira castanea. Lineage (NCBI taxonomy): Eukaryota > Metazoa > Chordata > Aves > Passeriformes > Platysteira > Platysteira castanea. Next base: position 331,011 of record VYXC01001542.1, read on the forward strand.
AAAACAGTGAAATAAAAATGGGCTGCAAAAAGTCCATAAACAAAGTGAGCCAGAATCTTGTAAAATGATGCTGTGGACCTTGTTCCTGGGACTGTACTTTATTAACAAATATAGATATTCCTGATTTAAAATTAGTGACTTAAAACAGAAATAGCATCAGGAAATAGCTGGAATATGAATTTAAATCCAAGCCAGTTTTGCAGCTGTAACTAGCTACATCATGGAGGAATGACAGGGCAGCTTGGTGAATCTGAACAGTAGACTATAATTAAAAAAATATCACTATCCCATTAAATCCCTGGGACTGTTCAGACTGGGAATGCCACCTGGGATGCAGCACAAAAAGAAACCCTTGGCTGGAATCACCTCAGGCCGCAGCCAGGACGTGTGTGCACAGCACCATCCACCACCCAGCCCCGAGGTACACCCAGGGGCAGGCAGGAATCTGGGGCACAGAGCCAGGCAAGGTCTGGTCCACATTATTTGACCTGGGACTGCTGGATGGGAATGCAGCTGCTCAGCCTCCAGTGTATTTCGAACTGGATGCTTTACAGCTAATAAGACCTGCAAAGTATTCCGGGAATTCGGAGCACTGGGCAGAATGATGCATAATCATCTAATGCCACGGAACAGATTAGCTCCAGTGCTGGATCAGAAGCAGCTCTGGATGTGCACAGCATGGAGCCCAGACTAATAAAGCCTCCTGGAAGCTGAAGAACTGTGCAGAGAGGCTCTCCAGGAGTCATATCAGCTCTGGCAATACCTGCATTGAGTCAAATTTATTAACTCTGATTAGACACATGCTGGCTGTACAGTCAACAATCTCCATACACTGCAGCTCCCTCCACCTTCCGGACTGCTTTAACCACTGCTCTGCACAGGAAACAGAACTTGGCATATTCTGTTTTGTTAGTCTGCTCCTCGGGCCCCCATGAGTGACCCAAAAGAGCTGACCAGGCACCAACTGCACACAAAGTCCTCAACGTGTAAGTAAAGGGTCTCCAGGAGTCCATCCATCACCTCCAAGGATGCATGGAGCTCACTACACCAGGACACTGCTCTCTCATGAGGCTCAGATTCACCCTGGCTCTGCTGGAAGATGTTTAGGGAGCTGTACAGGAGAAAAGCTAAAAGCCCATACTTCTGTCTGCAGGAATTCAGTGCAAAAGTCAAATACTGCTGCTCCTGACACACTCTTAATAATGGCTGCTTGCTAATTCTTAATACTGGATGTTGACCTCTGTTCTCACATAAAGTTAGTACATAAATGTCTGGACTTCACAGCTTTATCATGTTACAAACTGCATTTTCTTTCTTTATTACTCAAATGGCCTAAAATGCAGACTTACAGAATTTGTGACCTTTCTAAATCCATACATACAATGCTGTCCCCGGGTTTATCATGTTTTCCTTAGAGCAGCCCCTTACAGCATCAAATGCACTGTTCCAACACAGGACAAACACTTCCTCTCACCTCCCAAAAATATTTTGCTCATATATATAAACAAGTGCCAGTTTCTCCCCTTCCTCCTTCAGCCTGCTGTCCAACTGGGGGTTCCTATGTCCTGAAGGCAAAGGGATAGAGGGAAACGACCTCTGTGTCAATCACAGAATATCAAGGGCCCTTAAAAAAACAATGGAGAAGTTATTAACTGTGAAATTCCTACCTTCCTGGCTCCAACCAGGCTAATCATATTCCTTCCTCTGTCTGAAGCTGGGATAGGAGAGAAACTTAACTATTAAGATTCCCCTGATTATTCAAACACAGAGTAAAAAACAGCCATTGAAGCCTGGGAAGAAACAATGCTACCAGACTAGAAGAAGATTGAAGATGTTTATCAGAATCATTCTCTGAAACAAATGGAGCAAAAGATCTACAGTTTACAAGGGTTATTTTAGTATTAATTAAATTTTTACTTTATTCCTTTCTTGTCTACTGGATAACTTCTGTGTGAGTAGAAAAACCTCAATATTGGTAGGAAAATTTTCAACTTGTTCTTAAGGCAGAGGCCACGTTTTCCTGTAGGAGAAGCTTTCTGTGGGCACTGATTTCAGCTGCATCCCTCATGCTCACACCATTGGAAGGGTCACATCCAGTTCTGGTTCTGTTGTCTCACGGAGCTCTGCTCACAATAAGAGCAAAGAGGAGCTAAATTTAAACTCTACTGAAGGCATGATCAGCATAGAGGGAAAAGAACAAAATGCATATGGAAGCAGAACTAGAACATTGCTCAACTTGCAGCTATTTTAATCTTTCTTCAAGAAGAATTTAACCATATTCTTTGCTACTGCAGATTGAAGGAGAACACATTCCTACAAGCCTGCAGCGTTACGTCCCTGCCATGCAGAACATCCCTCCCTTCTCAGGGCTAATATGGCCAGGGCAAGACTTGAGAAGGTTCAGAAGAATTTCGGGGCTCAGAAGTGAAATAAACAGGTAAAAGAACATTTAAAATATCAGATTTATGTGTTTCTTATACAATTAATTTGGAAATCTGGAAAAGCTTCGGTGCAACCACAATCCTTGACTTCTCACTCATTTCCACACAAGGTGTACAAGGAATAGGACTGAGAAGCAACATTAGCAGAGCATGCCAAACATAATTGTATCCAGTATTCTGAGGCAGAGCATTTTCAGCTTCATGCTTTGTTCTCACAGCTGCAGGACAGTTTTACTCTGAGTAAGAAACAAATCAGAGAAAAGCCAAACCCCCTTTTCTACAGAGCTACAGAGAGCAGATGCCCACTCACTCCATGAGAAATTTCCTCCTTCAAAGTCCCAGAGACACTTGCCTGCTTCCCAAGGATTATGGAATCAATATAAAAGCCCAACGTAAAAGCAATGCAAGTATTATTTATTCAAACTTGGCAAACTGTGCAATTTTCCAATGCAATCTGATTTCTCATTACGCCACTGACTCAGTTTGAAAGTTCTGAATACTGTAACATCAGTTACTTCAGGCAAACGGCAAATATTCAAGGCCTGAGTAGAAATCACCAAATTTACATGGCTGTAGAGGAAAAAGCAAAGGACCTGGCTCTGCTAGACAATCTCACAGCAAAAATCTCTTCTGCACATCTTTGTTTTTCATTTAAAATATCTTGCAGTATTACACTAACTAATATTACTGAGCACATTCCACCCAGAAATTTAAGCTGATACACAGGCTCTGATTTAAACTGTCAGTTTCACTGTTGCCTCCAAATAGAGCAATTATGTGGTTTTAACCCCGTGAACGGGTGTGATACCCATCAGCCTCCAAACCCTGTCTGCCTTTCTACTGAGCATTGACAGCTTTGACCCAAATCAAAGCACTTCATATTTGTCATGAAATAAGTAGCACTCAGTTCCTTTCCACTCAAGTGCAAAAACTTTCAAGTTTGATTTAACATCCATATTCACACTGCTGCCTATCACAACTCATTCTCCAACAGAAAAATCAAAACTACACTGCTTTTAGATTGTTTTAATGGGTAGCTTTAAAGGAGCAGTCCTGCTACTTCAGCCTTTAATATCCAGAAATTACCCAAGTAACTGTGGGTTTACTCCCCAGCTTGGCCATTTATTTTATTTCACACTCAGAACATCTGGGTCTCACTTTTGGCAAAAAGCAAGGCCCCTTTTTCTCCTTTGTTGTTAAGAGCTCTGTGGCATCGTCCTTGGAGATGTGGCTGGGGGAACACGGTGCAGTCCAAGTTCCTACAAGTAACTTCAAGGAAGAAGTGGTTACATTACAAGCTTGGGCAGAACCAATAAGCAATAAAAATGACTTAATGTATAAAAGACTCAAACGGAAAGACAGGAGTTACTGAACTCCAAGGAGTAACTAAGTTTCTCTTTGGAAGCACTGGCTTGGGGAAGCAGTAACAGGAGCACAGCCAATTGCCTGCGATGGTTTCACCAGAAAATCCTATTAGCGTCAAGAAATACGTTGTGATCATTAATGTAACTTCTCCTCTGCTTCGTATCACTTCCTCTTCGTAAGGAAAAACAGTCAAGATGCAGCACCCAGTAAAAAAAGTCAACCTTATCCATTACCTTCTGTCATCACCTCTTTATATTACTGCCCTAGGAAATAAAGCCAGACGATATATAATGGAATTTCAATAAGGGCACTACGAGGAAGCCCAGGACAACCATATTACAGGATTATGGTGTGGAATAAATGAACTTCTTTATCCATGTGACGTGTTATTTCAGAAGCTCTTCCAAAAAACTGGGAGAGATACCACTGTAAGTTGCTAAGGGACCATTTTTTGAAGGAAAACTGTTTATAATAGTTATAACTTTGAGATCCCTTATTACAGACTTAGCAGGCTGGGTGGTCCTGGTTCACATTTTCAAAGCTGTCAGAAGTAATAACCTTTATTACCAACTTCTCATTAGACTGAGAAAGATTATCTAGCCTCTCTCAGAAGTGCAGAGTACATGTCTCTGCATTTCAGCAGCACAGGAACTGGGGTTCTATAACACTTTATAGCTTTCAATATTAGAATCCACCTTTTTTTTTCTTTCTAAGTGTCTCCTCATGTGAAAAAATCTGACATAAGGATGGAGGACGGAACTACACAGATGGTCTCTGGCTAGGAACAAACCAGTAATACAGGCAAGGGAAGCATGAGGAACAGGCTTAAATTTCAACATTTTCCCAAAGCCAACATGAAAAAACAAAAATGTCCTAACAACATTCCCATGACGATTAAAAACTGCAATCAACGCCCTAAAGTGATACAGAAATAGACAGAAACCTTGGTATCAACCTAAGTGAAGATGAGAATAGAGACTCTTAAGTGTCCAAGTGTTTATAAATGACAATAGAAAATCCTTCAAACTCAAAAGGGGCAAGCAGAGGTGTGTGCCCAGTCTCCCAGCTCAGCAGCAAGTTTATAGAACTACTGAGTTACATGCAGGACAGTCGCTTATACCTGTCTGCAGAAGAATTTAATGTACAAGAAGTAACAATTTCTTTTAACTATCATTCAAAGAAGCCAAAAAAGCTTGATCCATAAACCCTCAAGCAGAGACGGTCTCTGCTGAAGCTGCTTCTCAGTTTCTGCAAACTTTTAGAAAGTTCTCCGATTTCAAATCTGAAAAAATCAGGAACTCACACTTTGTAACTTCAAAACACTCATATGGAATGATAAAAAGCAGGGTTACTTTTTCATTACTCCACTGGCTACTGTGAATAGAACAGGGCTTTATCCAAGGAACATAATCTATTGGAGTACCCCCAAATATCCATCATTTTTACTATTTCATCGATTTTTGTAAAGACACTAAAATAGACATGGTTATACCATGTTTTACACCAGTGAGTAATCTCTCCAGGTCAGGGCTGAAAGCCTATGAAGAAAGGAAAAAGTAAATTTTAGCATTCCCATCTCCAAGCCATGCTTCCCCTGTTGACAAGCCTTAGAAGTTTATATTAATCAAACTATTTCCAGAAGTCAGAAATTGCTGTGAACAATTAGCAGGAAAACTTTCAAGTACAACTATTACTGCAATTTTTAGCAGAAGAAGCAGAACCCTGTTCCTGTTTGATGTGTTTGAAAAAGGCAATGCCAGCCCTGCTCCCCACACCATCCATATATAGTAAGGAATGCTCGGGGCACTGTGATGCTCCTTCTCCCAGGGATCTGTGCCAAGCAGAACCAGTAAAAAAGGGAGACTTGCAGGATCATCTCCTGCTGAAATCAAGCTGGATGCTTAAAAAAGGGTCCATCCTGCAAAGCCAATGGAGTGCCTGTAAGGGAATGATGAAGTGGAACACAGAGCACACTGCACACTTGGCTCCACTTTGACAACCAAAAAGCCAATACCAATAAGGTATTGCCTTATTCAAGCAGATCAAGCAGGAACACCTTTGACTGCTCTATCAGCAGTGGGAATTACCTACCACAACTCAGCCAAAGGACATCATCTCCTGAGGAAGCTACAAGGGTAACCAGCCACAAAATCCACCCTGTCTAAAAGCTGAGAGCGCCCAGTTTCTGTGATAATTACTCTGATCCACTTACACTTTCCCAAAAGGTTTTCAAATGCAGGGGTCAGCTGCTCTAAAGTGCTTCAGTACCCAGCAGTTCCCATTTCTCTCTCGTATTCCTAAAATACTACAGGACATCTACCCCACTCAGTTACCACACAGAAGTAAGAAAATGTACATGGAATGTCCATAACATCTACGTGAACCCTAAAATCCTCTCTTTTTTTGGAATCCTCACACTAGAACACCTTGACACAAGCAGAAAGAGCTAGAGAAGAAATCATCTCCAAGGAACTGAGAACATGACACTAACATGAAGTCAGCTACAAGCCAACGTGAATTGGTTTGCTCTGTTCCACGTGGAAGGAAGGTGCAGCCTGAGGGGAGCTCCAGTTCAACAGGCACAGCTAAAATGGAGTTGTGCCAGAGGAAAAGCAAAGTCAAGACTGTACTGATCTGATCCATGACAGAGAGACTCCAAGACCCACATATTCATATGTTCTACAAGAACAAAAGGAGGTTAAGTGCTTTGAATTCATCATTGTTTCACGCAGGAGCAGGATTATTTAAGGATCGCTGTGCTCAACAGCATGAAATTCAGCCAACACTTATGGTATTTCTGGGATGGCAAGCAGCATAATCCTTCTAGTATGAGGGAGCTCAAAGAAGCAAAACCCTTTTGATGAAATTATTTAAGCTAAATAAAGTTCACCCTGACCACTGATGCAGCAGTTCTTACCCAACACTAACACAGACACTTAAAGCATTTCCTACAGATCTGGAAGAAATGACTGCTAAATCCTTAAGTGTTTTGCTTAAGCAAATACCCTCATAAATCTTCATCAAGTATAAAAAAAACCTGCTAAAATCAAACAAACAAGCCACAGAAGAGAATAATGTTTAAAAGCTCTGATGTAATGTCCAGTGCTGATCAGCTATTCCAGCTGAATTATGGCTCCACTGCAGTGGAAGTGTCCTTATGCCACTTGCTTTGTAACCACTGCTTTCAGAAGCTCAAGAATCCTGTGGTTACAGAACCTCTTGTCTGCATAAATGAGACCCAAATTTGTTTTTCCATGAGTTCTTGTGGGTCAGTGACCTATTACAAAAACGTTTTTGATGAAATCAGGTTCGTTTATTTTCATGTTGTTAAAATAAACGTCTTTGTTTTGTGGCCCTGGTCAGAAGCACTAATGCAAACCAAACCCTCTCACTGAAGCATTGCATCCTGCTCCCTGCTACTGCCCTCGGCCTCTCCTGCACTTTTCCTGTGTTTGGACTCCTCCTGTGCTGGCCTATTGACAGAGCTGCTAACAGCTTCCCTTGCAAAAGAGGGGGCAATTTTTAATTTTTTTTAGTAATGTTTGCAAAAGAAATAAAAGGTTCACTCTTGGAGCAGCCATAACCAAGAGCTTGGCTGTCCAGCAACGGCCCAGTAATATACAACTATATAATTATGTGCTACAGACAGAGCAAGCTATGAAATTTGAGGGTATTAGTGCCCTCTAGGAGTCCACAGTACATAAACACAGTAATTAGGAACTATCATTTTTCCAACTGCACATACCCAATTAGAAAATATCACCTCTACACATCTTCAAAGAGTAAGTGGTTTCTTACAACTATTTCATTCACTGAATAGTCCCCAAAGGGTAAGAAAGAGACAGCTACTGTACCATTTTAAAGCTTATTTCAACATGAGTCCTGTAAAAATAAACACAGAAATGGGGTTCTTGGGCAAATGCATGGACAAGAAAGAGTGGGAGGGATTCATCTTTGAACTAATTTATAACTAAGACATACTTTTTTTTTTTTTTTTTTTTTTTTTAAATAAAGAGGAACCAGCAAAAACCCAAAGAGGATCCAGTAGAAACCCAAAGCAGCAGGAAGTGCAGGGGACTCACAAACCATCAGCTGATCAAGGTGCATTTGTTCTCTTGTTCCTTTTTACCTCTTCTTCCCATTTTATCTCCAGATTGCAAGGTACTCATCAACAGTAGAAGGATGAAATTTCTACCGTGTGAGTATGTTTGTGCCCCTCACGTGAGGTACAATTCCAAAAAGTGTTTGGTGTGTAAGAGCACACAATATCACACCTACAGCTGGCACACATGGAGCAAGTTTTGCCAGGCTGACTGGGGACTGATTTCCTCAATTCATCTGCGCCTACTTTTTCAGTGCTGAGACCTCAAGTGCAGCAAATGCAGAGGGTTTTTTTGGCAAATTGACAGCTTGCCCTAACTTCAACAGGGTCATAGGGAAAGGGCAAGGCAGTTTTTAGGTTTTTTTCTGAAATGATCATAATATAAACTATTTCCAAGCACACAACCTGAACTCGCATCACAACAACTCATCTGTGCACAAAGACACATATTTCAATGCTTGCAGTAATACTTGACTAATTTCAATAACAACTAAAGTTATGAGCTTTAATATAAGGAAAAAAGCCCCAGCATCAAAATCCAAGCCACAGATGCCTCTCATTTGAGGTAACACCCTGATCAGAGCACAGACACAGCTGTGCACTGCTCTTTTTCAAGTGCCCTGCACCCACAGAATGACAAAGTCTGCCTCCAGAAAAAGCCCCAAATACATTTTTTTCATGTTAAAGCTTTTTCTTACGATTCTGTAAGTCATGTTCCCAGTGATGCTTCTAAAAATGACCTGACCTTTTCACAATGTGGTTTAAACTACTGCAATACTTAGACTAGAACCACAGACAGCTTTATTAAGACACTAAACAGGAGAGGGACTTTCTATACAAGCAAGACACAGGCTGGGCACATCTCAAAATTACCCAGGTTTTGCTTCTAGAAGTCATTTCATGCCTTTTTTGTTTGGTTGGTTCACCAGTCTTACTCCACTGGTGATCTATACTTACAGCTTGAACCACTGTGTCTCCCAAAAAATAAACAAGTTCTACCTGCAAGCCCCTATTGACAGGAGAAGGTAAACACTAATTAACCTGGAGATCCCGAGGCATGGACATCTCAGATGTGTCTCTGTGTGAATATACACTGCTTGGTTAGTATGTTGTATATTTACATTACACAATATTAAGTTCTAACCATAAACAGAATACATATTCTTAGAGTTTTATTTTTAAAAAGCGCAATTTTTTATTTTGTTTTTCTGAAAAATAACTCTCTAGTAATTTCTCTAGTTTCAAGGTTCTGGTGACCTCAGCCCTGTGGTACATCTTTTGAAGAAAATTCAAGTGGCTACAAATAATTCCTGACTAAACTGGTGGTTACAGATATGAAATCAACAAAATTCAAAGGGAAATTCACGTATTTTGGACTATAAAACTGTTAAGACAGTCTTAAAGCTTTAAGTATGCTTCATTTTGGGATGTGCATTTACTGCTCACAGTACACATGGAAAATAGTTTATCCTTCAGGGATACTATCACTGTACTACAGCCAAAAAAAAGGAACATTTTTTCTGAAAAATTAATATAAATGATAGAATACTTTATTCACCATGTGAACTGGGTGTCTGCATGAACTAGGCCTTACTCGAGTATTTCCTCCCATCCTTTACTGTTGTGAGAATCTTGACTCTATATGGAAATGTATGTACCAGACATCTTGCAACATTCCCTTCCAGAACTAATGACTTTTTGGACTAATAGCTGCAAATTCCCCTCCTCTCCCACTTTTATACTGACTGTATCTCTGAATTGTGGGAACAGCAACAAGAGAGCTCCTTTAAATAAAAAAGAAAAATAATCATTCCTGACTGTATCGGACACATCACTTACACAAACGACTAACTTTTCTCTAAATTACTGGCAGCTACGTAGTGCAAGAAAAATATATCCCAGTGAGATCTTCCAGAGCAGCCAGTGCACAGTATTGACAGGTAAGTGAAGCATGTGAGCCATATCTCGGGAACATTTTTTTGGTTGTTTGACCCAAGAGCAGCACATAATGCTGAACCAAAAGCAATACAAAATTAATGAGCTTCCTTCTTCCTTCCAAGAATTAACAAAGGTGAGCCATCAGCTTGAGCCAAGGTGAGCCTCGATACGATGTGGGCTTGCATTTCTCCCCTGTGGTTGACTGAAGTGCACTGTTCACACTCAACTCATCAATATCTATTTTACTGTTACATCCTTTTATTTGTTGACACGCACACTCCCCCATATAGACCCACCAAGAGCTGTCCTGGTTGCTGGTTTGGTCCTGTGTGATTCTAAATGTAAAGTTATCGACCCCACAGCTCAGCAATCCACCATTTACCTCTTGCACAGTGGCTTCCATCATATCTCATGGATAAAATTTGTATTATTTTATCTTCTTGTTCTAATTCACATTCCTCAGGGAAGCTACTGATTTTGCCTGGGTTTTTGTTATGCAAGTCTTGTAAGAAGCAGGAATTCCTTACTGGTGACTTGACACGTCTCCTCTAAAGTCAGACACCCAGCGTGAGCTCCTGCAGGGGTGAAGGGCAGCTGGAAGACCATGAAATACCTCTGCTCAATGATGAAGCATTGCCAAAGCATCTCAGCCCTCTCCATGAAAAGAACAGAATATCCCTGATACTAAAAGGTGTTCAACTAGTTCAGCAGGGGCAGAATCAGATTTGGAAAAGATAAACTGCTCAGTTTCTTGTGACAGGTGAAAATCAGAAAATCTCCATTTCTGGGACTGACCTGCAGCCCAGCCAGCTCCACATCCCATTTCCAGCAGTGCCAATGCCAGCTGTGTGCAGGGCAAGGATTTAGCAGCCTCCTCCACACCTCTGCCAGCTTTCCACCCGGATGAGGGGTTCAGTGCCTTCAACAATCCTCAGTGGAGATGCCTTTGAGGAGTCTTATTTGTGTCACTCTGTAGAAAGGGTAAGTGAACACCCCTCCAGGGTACACCTGAGAGGAGATCGAGCCTTCCCTCCAGACTCCTGGTTCTCAGCCAGCAGCAGGACCAAACTGTGGAGCTCTGTGCAGTAATAGGAGGAAGGAACTTGTGAACATGGAAAGCTTCTACATGAGGGTGTTGATGCTAGTCTACTTCTATCAGGGTCAGAAAACCAAGCAGATGAAGTAGTGATGATTACACAGTCCACCCTTAAGCAGTAAAACCTGCATTACAGCCCCTAGAAAGGGCAGATCCACACTCCAAAACATCACAGTTCCTGAACAAAGTAGTCAGACTGCACCCATGCAAATTAAAACAATTAGTCCCTCCAAATAAATTCATAACTTTACCGTGTATTTTTCAGAGACATGGTCTGAAAGGGAAGCCTTGGATAAACCTCAGACCTGAGAGTAAAAAAGAATGGAAGGTACTCAAATAACACTAGAAATATTCTGCAACACCAAGTGCTCCATTCTCCATGATTGTCCCATCAGCATCCAGGAATAAAACCAATAACACCCTGTCAGATACTCCCACCTAAAACATTCTGGCTCATCATGCTGGACTTCTCACAATGTAAACAGTCACACAGACACTCATTCGAAAAGCAATGCTAAATGTTCTTGAAAATGCAAGGTAAGAGAGACTGCTTTGTCAGATATTGGTTACAGGATTCTTTTTTTTTATGACTGGAATAATTTCTCAGAGGATGTGGGACAAAAGTTATTAACAATATTAATTAAATATTAACCAATATCAATAAATATTACTTCAATTCGCAGGCATCAGCCAATGCAACAAGGAGCTTCATATTGCTTAGCTCACGGATGCAAGCAGCCCAAGAACTAAGTACTAATCTATCCTTCTAACCAGGAGACCAAGCCCACACCCTCCAAGTGCCACAAACTGAATTTCAGTTTTGTCTATTCTTTGCCAGCTCCCACAAAGACTGGTTAAGTTTACAGCTGGTCTCTGATAGAAACTGTTTTCCCCCATTTACAAAAGATGGCACCACTGACACCCAGACTGTGCCCTGGGATTAGATACCTCTCACTGTTTTACCCTCATGAAGGTGGCTGCTGCAGCAGTAATTCTGCCAGCAGGAAAGTGTAGCTCAGGTTTGGACATATCCCACACCCAGTTCCTCAGGAGCCAGGGGAATTGCTGCTGTCTTTGGTGTGAATGCAGAGAAACCCATCAGTCCCATGTGCAGAGACACCCTCAGCAGCCCCGGGGCAGGCTGGCAGCCAAGCTGGTACTACCCCAACTCACCTGTGGTAGCTGGAGCACCAAGAGGGAAATATGCAACTGATAAAATTGATTAAATATCCAGTCACAGCCCTAAATCCATTTTAGGGTGTCTTTGTTCTCCTGCATTTACAGATAAGCATTTCATGAGCATGGATTTCCAACTGGGCATGTTACCCATGCCATATGAAAATGGGGACAGAAAACAATAAGGCTTTTTTTCTGAAAGGTCACATTCAAACTGTGTGACATCTTTACAGATCCACGAGGGTTCTGAAATGTGTAGAGCATGCAGCTCCAGCAAAAACATCCAAACTGCACACACTGCAAACCTCGTGTGAACACCACGGACTGGTCCGTGCTGCCAAGGATTGGTTTCTGTTTGCAACAGCCCAGAACTGCCCGGTGCTTTTATTACTTCCCCAGCTACTCTGAAGCACCCACCAACCTCTCCACTCAGCGTGGTAATTGTGGAAGATGCTTTTTGTATTACATGATCTATTTAAAGCCTGTTCAATCTCAATTTATGAAATCCAGATTGTGAAGCACCACATAACAATTTATTCTTTTCCTTAGCATCTTTGGTCACTAATAGCAATTTTGCAGTACACTGTGCCAAATAAATGTACTCTAATACCTTAATCAAGCATTTGGGAAGCTGCTTACAAAGACTCAATGCACAGTAGCATCACTGCAGTTAAAGATCAAACCATTTCCATTTCGACCTCTGTCTTCACACTCACAAAACCAAAACCATGCGTGTATATGCTGGGCTTAAAATCTGGATTCTAGCTTTTTGCTATTTTCTTAGAGCTAATTATTTTTCCCAACTTCGAGAAGATTTGATTTGGCCCCGCTTATACATTTTTCCCCCCTTTCCTAAACAACAAAAACACTGTTTTAGTGCTTTCAGATGTTGAGATCTTTTATGCTTCCTAAAGACACTAATTTGAGTAGAAAGAAGCAGCCATCAGCCAAAGTCCAGTCTTTTGAAGATTATACAGCTACGTGACAACTTCTGGCAGTTGGCTGTGGAAAAGTCAGGATCTGTTGGTGTCTTATATCCTGCCTCATTTTTCACATAAACGTGTGACATACATCTGGCTCTGGGAGAAATGTCAGTTCATCTTTCAGGCCCACCAATTCGCCTCTTGATCCTCCTGGCGTGTGAAATTTCATAATCGTTTTATCTTAAAATCATACACGGTGTTAATAGCAAAGCATAAAACCGAAATGCAGAAATCCAGCAGAGGGGTCAGCGACTTCACCACTAATCTCCATGTTCTGGAATAAAGCTATACAACCTTGCTGCAAAAATAGCACTGGAAACATTTCGGCTTTTCCACTGTGGGGAGTACCGCTGGTCATTCCCAGGATTCTGGATCTCAGGATTCAGCAGAACTTAGATTGAACAATTTATTTTGCTAAGAGACAATGGGTTCAATTCCTGCATTTTTCAAGTGTTGAGTACAAACATGGCAAAATAAGAAGTGGCTTCTACCTTCTACTTCCACAACACTTCACTTCTCAACTTTGTGCTGTCACTTCAAGATACTTTGCATGATGTTCTTTCTTCAAGATATGGCCAAATTTTATTGAGCCAATATCCAATTCTGACAATATCCTCCTTCTTTGGCATTGTGAGCAATAATGTTACACAAAAATAAATCAGAGTAAAATCCAAATAACTGGAGGGCCATCCCCATGGCATATTTGGCAGCAGTGGGTACCAGGTCTAAAAACATTTTATTTAAAGTTTACTTATACAGGACATGTCAAACAAAATGCTTCTAATTTGATCAGGTAATAATGATGGAAGTGCTTCAATAAAGTGAAAATAAAATGAGCTAAATAGTCACCTGAGCTTATGCCCTTTGAGTGATTACCATGAGGAGGGGAACAAAATACTTCCACTGTTCCTTTGAATGAAAAACCTTTATATGTGGTATTTTGCCAGGAATAGAAATTACTCCTGTTCTTTAAAGTTTGACCCACTACAGCTGCTTTGTTTAAAAATAAGTTAATGATTACTTTTGCATCCACTTCAATAGATCAAAAAAGAACATTATTCCAAAAATCGAAGCAATAAGTGATTTTTATTTGTTATTTGAAAGAAATTAAATGGAAAAAAGCCAGGTTTTTTTTAATGCAACCAACACACTTTCTTCATTAACATTTTGCAATGTTTGACAATACTTAATAAAATAGCTTTAATATTACCTAAAATGTTGCAATTTAGCCTTTATAAGTTACGCCAAACTTTCCACAGTCCCTTCTCCAAAGCCTACTGACTCGTAGCAAAAAAGCCAGATTTATAGTTTTGTCCTAAAAATGATTTAGGCTAAAATACCAAAAAAGTTGCAAGTTTCCAGGCCTCCCTTTCATACTACATTAATTTAGGAAATATTTTAATGACAGGCAATCCTAAAAGAGAAGCAGAGATGCAGTATGGTTAACAGGCCAAGTTGAGAGTTCGTACAGGGGAAAAAAAAAAAGTTGAGACTTTCAAACATCACAGACCTAAAGAGACACTATTAAAGGTATCATGTTTCCTGCCTTCTGCTTCCACAATATATATTGCTTTCATTTGCTGGCAGAGCAGGCTCTGCAGAAACACAACACACAGGCGACACTTGTGTTTTGTTTCTGGCCACCAAGAGCCAGCCCTTCTCCCGGAACTTTTTCAAAACTCTTTCAAAATTGAAGTACGTGAATCTTTAGCTAAATATAGATATGAGAAAGATTTATTTATATATTTATACACATGTATATAAAATGAGCTTGAAGTAGGACTTGGTAGTTAGGATAGTGACTCTTCAAGACGAGCTATAATGTGAAAGAACTGTATTCTACAATGTCAGGTTATGTTTAATTTTAGGAAAGTAAGTTGGGGCTTTTTTTGCTGAAATAAATCGGCTATGGCAAAACCCTGTACCTGAATGTACTTTCTAATTGAATATGGGTGAAAATCTGTTAGAATTTAAAACTCATCTCCCTTATTGCCAGAGATGGAGCTTTCTGATTCATGGCAAAAGTATTGAGAAAATTAGTTTTAAATGTTCAGTGTACGCGTTAGACAACTCAAATGCAAATCTAACCCTGAGATCATCTGAAACAGCTTTAGTACAGCATTAGCTCAATACTTCAGACTTTTCTTGAACAACTGCAAGTAGGCACTTAACTCTTGA
The DNA here is from genome assembly GCA_013397175.1 of Platysteira castanea. Classification (NCBI taxonomy): domain Eukaryota; kingdom Metazoa; phylum Chordata; class Aves; order Passeriformes; genus Platysteira; species Platysteira castanea. The sequence goes on from VYXC01001542.1 coordinate 346,290, forward strand.
AAGCTGCTTTAGAAAATATCAATGGGAAAATAAGTCCTACAAGAAAATGCCTTGCAGATAGCAGTTACCAATCAAGCAGAAAAAGCCTGCATTCCAAACCAGCTTGTGATATTGTTCTGGTCACCTACCTCTAACAAAGAATAATTTCCTGAGGTATTTCAGTTCTACAGAGATTTTGTTCTGCTCCCACCATAAGCAGACAGAATTAATGATAATGCCAAGGAAGTGCATCCAGCTAAGAGCAGCAATTAGATGTGGGATTAATTTTGTCCTTTTTGGTATTTAAGTTTAGACTCCTGCCAGGCCAGGAGGTTTCTATAAACCCATTCCAGATTAAGAGACATCTTATATTCACCTTCTCAAAAAAAAAAAAAAAATTGGTTTAATTGCTATCAATAGAAGAGGAAATCTAGAATCTGTCCTCCACTAAGTGTTCCATGATACCCTGGAATCCTCTGCTATCACTGGCATTATGCTGCTTCAGAGGAAATGAAGCTAATCAGAAAACTTAGTATCAAGGCAGTTTTAGAAATACTGTGGTTCTCAAAGGAGACAGTTGCAATTTCCATCTGTATAGACATATATAAAATACAAAAAATATACAATAATATGGAAATATTATAAAAAATCTTTTCACCCACATATCAGTTTTAAGACTTGCCCAGATAATGTCTTTTTGATCATGTTATTGTGACCCTGGTTTCACTGCCGGTTTTATTTTCTTGGCAGCCACTTCACATTTTATTTCAAGTATTAGCTATCATGTAATATAAATTCAGCTGTGTTTAAGAGCATACTTTAATTTAGGCAGGTACTCATCTCTCTCTTTCTTAAAGAAAGTTAATTTTATTATCATTATATATTATGATGACCATTAACAGAGAGGCAGATCTGTAGCTTTTCCATAGGTATAAATAGAGATACTTACAGTCGTTCAAGTTGTTTCAGATCCTGAAAAGCTCCACGTTCTATCACACTGATCTGATTTTCTTCCAAGTGTCTGCAATTCCAGAAATACCAGTTAATTTTAACATAATATAAAAGCATCCCCACTTTTCTTCAAACACTATCAAAATTCTTCTCACCGAAGTATCAACACCAGTTTTAACTGGAGATTATTTAAAAAACTGGGGCAGAGGACCACTCTTCCTCATGGTCACTAACAGGAAATTGACTCCAAATTTGCCTCCTGACCTCCACATTTGGTAAATATTTTTGTTCCTGAATTTCTGTAACCACAACCTTTGTGCCCAGAAGGGTGTTGGTGTGGAGGCTGTTGTTACATCCCTGGTGCATTCCTAATCTGTCTAGGCTATTTATGTCACTAATGGAGATCACTGACTTCTACAGCCCAGAACAGGAACCCACTCCATGGCAACGCATTTTTTTGTCCACTCTCTGTTCTGCACAGATTTCAGGCTTGCTCTGGAGCCAATCCTCTAAGTGCTCCAAAGGGGTTCCATACCCCAGGAACAGCAGCCGTGTGACACAACTCTGTGCAGTCCCACTGTACAACAGGGTGCAAAAACTCGTGGGACAGTCTGATCCTGCTCTTCCCTCACTGAGTCTGATCCTGCTCTTCCCTCACTGAGTCTGATCCTGCTCTTCTCTCCCTCAACACTGGGATAAGTTACAAGCAAAGGAGACTAACTCCTCTCTGATTTACAGTGTGCAGGGGATGACTGCCATTCACACAGAAATGCTCTTGATAAGGCAAAGTGGAAGCCAAGGAACAAATATTCCATCAGTCCCATTTGAGGTGACCTTTTCCCTCCCTCCAGCACACACCCATTCCTGTTTCTGTAAGAGCATTCAGATGCAGGGACTAAACACCTCTGAATATTCCATGTGGCTTTAGCTAAAGCACAGAGAGGAAGAACTTAGCACACAGTGAGTGTGGGCTCAGGAAGACCAGGGACAAGCACTATTCCTGCCTGTTCAACAGCCACTCCTCTGCCCTCAGTCCTCTGAGGATGCTCAGAGCTGCTCGACTGGATAGGAGCTGAGGGCACAGACAGCAAGAGAATATCCCACAGAGAAGACCAAGAAGATGAAAATATAAAACTACAAAACTGAAGCATGTGAGCTAGAGAGTCATGTGGCTAAAAGGACAGGGAGGAAATGCTGTGTGAGGAAAAGGAATAAAGGATGGAGCATTAAGGGATAAAAGGAAAAGGTGAACAAAGGAATATTTTGCATGTGTGGTGTTTGCTTGAGACTGGAAGAATTTTTTTCTGCTGTACAGGGCTACAGGTTTCCAGGTCACTTGTTTCTAGTCCTCATTCTGATGTGTGCAGGACTAGGCTGCCTCTCTAGGAACACTGGGACAGGCTGCAGATTTCTGTCTTCTCACTATGCTCCCCAGCAAACAGGCAGGGAGGCAAAAAGGAAAAATAGGGGTTTAGTAACAGAATTATGAAGAGACCACAAGAGAAACCAAAGAAAAGTTAAGAGAAATCTGAAGGATGTTTTATCCCAGTGACTTCTGTGGCAGACACCAGACTACTCAAAGTCTGAGCAAATGAGTTACATAAACCTGAAATGAACACGGGACAAAAGCTCCACGTAAAGATGGCAGTTGTACAATTTGGTTGTTCCTAAAGGCATAAAAGACTGCAGCAGCATGAGGCAATGTCTGACACTATAAAAACCCAACAAAACGGAACAACTACTGACATTAATATAGTAAAGAACATGTATTTTAATAGACTCTCAAAATGCTGGGATGGGAGCCAAGGAAATCGAAACAACTCCTCTGCTAGAGATGAGAGAAACACCACAGGAACAGAAAGTCTTCCCATAGATTTGAGGTGTTTCCTTAGGAAATGACAACTTGTTCACAGGTGTTAAGTTAGCAGGAGAAAAGATTCACCTTTTCCTTAGCAGGACTTGAATAATTACTTGGATTATCACTAAAGAACTGTAACAGTTCAACAGATGCAGCTTTAAGGGCTTGTTTAGAAGATATTCAGAGGAAAACTTGTCATCACTAACTCAGTGGTCCTGTTTGAGGTTCTTGTAGAGAAAATAGGAAACCAGGAATGACAAAGTCTATAGACTGATGTTCAAAGCCTATCTAGAGGATAAGCTCTCGACAGATACTCAGATCATGAGACAGCATCACCTGAAATCTATGTATTTATGACTGTATACTAGACCAAAAAACCTCACCAGTTTCCTTGTGTACAACTTCTACAGCCATTCTTAATCAACTTCTACTTAACACTATGGAAAATGTTATTAATGAGTCTGTACCTTAAAGTGGCCAAAACCTGAAAGTCCTATTTGCTAGTTTTTCAATATACTTACGCATAAGTGATTGTAAAGCAGACCAAAATCTTTACCACAGGATTTATTCAAAGCCAGTAAGAAACAACTAAACAGCTCTGAAACTACAGTCACTTTAGTGTAGAACTAAAAATCACAGGAGAAACTGTTCCGCTGCCTGGTTTAAAAGAATACCAACAACTGAATAATGTGCCAAAATTACTAGAATTTGATCTCTGGAATTACAGACATTCTAAGTACTAGCACCCTAAAATAGTCTTGTAAAAACCAGACAAGTTTTGTATTATACTCACAAGACACGAAGATTCTTCAGCCCCGTGAAGTCCGTCTTTGTGATTCTTGTGATGTTGTTTTTTTCTAGATCCCTGCAGAGGGGAAAAAAAAAGCAGCATTCAGAAACTATAACTGACACCCAAAATTCCATTAGCAGAAAGTATCTGCATCACTGGAGCATCCCCCAGCTGCTCAAACTGTACAAACAAACATTTCCATTAAAATCTCAAAAAGCAAGTCATCAATCCTGATGCATTTTGCCTCCTCCTCCTCTATGTTCTCACAGGTGAAGTTTCTCCCATTTTTAGTTCTAGTATCAGTGCTCACTAGATGTGTATTTCTCCCTCAAAGACTACAGTTCTGGAAGAGGCTGTGTATATCCAAGACCCAATTGGTACAAAGCAGCTGAAACAAGAGCATGAAGTGTCAAAATTATTATTTTAACCCAGGTAAGTCCAACCTGCTGCAGAAACTTTGGCCACACAGAGCCTGAAAAGAGCACAGCTTAGTTCAGTGACTCCTAAGAGTGGTCCTCCCCAGATGACTGGAGTATTTACTGGTGCTGCAGACCCTGGCTTGCCATTCTCTCCCCTCTAGACCTGCCTTTGCCAAGAACCCCTACAGTTCTGCCAGCTGAGCACGTCCTGCTGTTTGGCCTTAGACATTCCATGGTTTTTAGTCCTGTCCACACTGTTCTCCCTGACTGAGGGACAAGACAAACAGTTGCTCTTCCTTTCTAGTCTTCCTGCCATCAAAAATACGGCATGTAGACATAGAATGTATCATATTTTTGGCATAACTTCTTCAAACATTTGACATCGATCTTTCAATGAGTCTAAGATATAAGCAAGACCTCAACTGGATTGAAGCAGTGTGTGATGCACTAGAGCACAGAAATAAGTGTTTAAGAATATTGGAATCTACTTTTAATGGTTATTGACAGACGTCGAAATAATACTAATAAAATCCTTAAGTCATAAAATGGATTATAAACAGATTTTACAAACTGTAAGAGTTAGTTCATGCATCTTAGCACGAGACATTTATGTAACACAAGAAAGATTCTCCTGTCAGGAAAGCACAGATGGAAAATAAGGATAAAGACAAGGAAATGAGGGGGAAAAACGTCCCTGTGTTTCAGCTATATGAACAAGATAGCTAGTATTCCTATTTGACTTGTGTCAGCTGTATTTTAAGAGGTTCATCTAAGAAAAGAAACCACAAAGCCTCTACAAGGCACTTTCACTGCCCATACCAGCCCTTCTCTTCCTTTCGTCTTTATCCTGTCAATCGACTCATGCTTTTCCCCAAGAATACTTTTGAATCACTGCCTACATTTTTCAGATTTTCCAGCTTAATTTCCTCTTCTGTTCTCAGTTCTTCTACCCTGGTGCATCATTAACTACTCACCGGTGTGCCAGTGAGCTGATTGCAAGAAACATTGGAAAGAATTACGTCCGGAGTAAGCAACGCGTAAATAGCTCGTGTTTGACCTGCACGTTGTTCCCCATCTGCTTCTCATGGCATTCCATCACAAGTTTCCCCTTTATCTCAGAGAAGCTCTAGCAAAACACAGCATTAAGCTGGTTGGAATCCCCCAAGGCAGAGAGGAGCCAGCCAAGGGACATGGAGCAGCACGGTGTCCGTGGCCCCAGTTTTTGTGTATTTTGGTAAGACTTGATCCCAGCACAGCATTACTTGGCTTGAACAAGTGCATGCAGAACCACCATTCCTGCCATGACACAGCAACCTCTGCACCACACCCCGTCTGAGACACCAGTCCCACACACCAGCACAATTCCTCCCTGCTTCCAGCCCCAAAAACACACAACATTCTTCCCCTGGGGAAATCTGCAGCTCTGCATTCTGAAAGACTTTAACATTCCTTGATCAACACATATCTATCTTGAGATTGCTTTTTCCTCTACTCCTGTAGATTGGCACAGCCTATCCTGTATACACAGTATCACTCATTTAATTAATCACTTACAAAGTCTAGTGTTGCAGTGAAAGGTTTCCATTTCTGTTATTTGAATTACCTGCACAATGCCCTAACGTTAAGAAAAACATTCCTCAAGAAGTTCACTTTCCTCAAACCATAACTGCAGCCTCTGTCTGTTTTAAAAACCAGTGTTTACCTTCTGAACATGTGCCTTTTCCAGCATGCTCTGCCTCAAGGCTTATCTGCCATTTGAAGAAAAACAGACTGTGATGAACTATGTAAAATTTCCTCCTCCTGTTCACAGTAGGCCTAACAGTGCTGCAGAGCAGCAGATTGCCACAGGTTACCCCATTAGTCAATTAAACTTTGTGACTGTGAAGTTACTGAACTAATGCAGACATTAGTGGTTTACAGCTGGTATTTGTGGGCAACATAATATTTTATGTTTCCTTTATAAAGTTTGGCAGCTGATTATGGGCTCACTAGTGGGTTTCAACTACAAAGAGCTAAACCTTAACATGTAATCTTGGTTGGCTTTCAAACACATCAGTGTTCAAAGGGACTCTTGGAACCAAACAGATTTCTTGGAAATCTGGGTCTAAGACATGAGGAAAATAATACCATGAAGGCAAATTTAATTTATATTTCACTTCAACATGTATCTATATCCAGATTAAATAATTCTACGTAATATTCTTACTGTGCAGAATTCCTGCATTTTGAGTAGTGTGTGAGGCCAAGGAGATCTTGAATCCTTCTCAGCACATCTATCCCACCCACAGGACCAGCTACTCCTCTTGGTCATTTCACATTCAAATAAGATTGTCTCATCAATTAAAAATACCTAGGAACAGTCCAGAAGAGACCTGTACTTCTTAATGAAGTTTTGGCAGCAAAGTTGGTTATCTTTTTAAAAAGAAATTAAAAAGAAATCAGAAATGACATCTATACCAGCTTTTGGTATTAGGGCTCATCAATTTATTAATTTTTTGAGGATAATTTGTAGGATAAAGCACGCTAAGGACAATGCAACTACAGTGGTAGCTTTAAGAAAACAGACGTGGAAGGAATGATTTCAGTGAGAATAGAAACATGAGTTGGACTAAAATGGTACAAGACATCATGAAAGTGAATTCAGATGAGCTATTAAGGGAGCTTTACTCATAAACATGCCCTGCTATGTTCTAATAACAATTTAATTCAACACATATTTTGTAGATGCTGAAGACTGAGTCACACAATGTACACACTTATTACAAACAGGGATGCTTGGAGCAACTGGAGCAAATCCTGCTTCATTGCAATAATTCCTCTGAATTGCTTCATCTTTCATTCTTCTCTAAAGACAATCAAGTGAATTTAAGACAGACTTTTCAATGTTTTAAAGCACCAACATTCCCAGGAGCATGCCAAGAGTGTAGAGATTTCCTCTGCTACATCACTTAAATTTCGGCTGATAACTATTCTGTTCAGCCCTTCACCTCTTCCAAAACATCCGGATGCTGTTCTCAGCCCCCACCCTCTTCCTTGGACTGGATAAAGTTTATGAGTTGAGAAGTAAATCCACTTGTCTCTTCACACTTTGTGCTTCAGCCTTCCGGGCTCTCGAGCCTTGGCAAACGCAGCCCCTCACCCTGGACAGCTCGGAGCCTCTCCCCTCTGATGCACAAGATCAGGATTGAGCCTGACACCACATCACCCCCACAACGAGCAGGGCAGTTCTTACAGAAGAGCCAATAACAACAGCAATCAGATGCTGAAGCCTTGCACAATCTTCAGCTCAATAATTCAGCAGTTACATAAAAATAAAATACCTTACACAAAATTCAAATCCTTTTATATACAAGGATGTGAAAATTCAAAGCAACACTACCAGACTGTAGCAAGTTCCTATTACAGTCAGAGGTTATTTTGCTACCATCTGAACCCTCTCCGTATTATAATATCCAAGATATTCTGGATAATCAAGTCTGGGCCTTCATCATAGTTGTGAATCCTAAACATACCCAGGTCTATCCCTAACTTAATTCCTCACTTACAAGACTGTAGGTTTCGGGTCTTGTAATGAGCTGCTCATTTCAGAGCTCTGGTTGCCCAGTTATGCTTTTCCAGGCACATAGAAGCCAAACTGGAAAGTCCTACTGAAGCACAAACCAGTTCTCTCCACAGCTCTGTAATGGTTTGGGTTTGAAGCCTCTGATACATGGGCACTGCACAAGTTCTTGGGCACACGAAACACACTCAGTCTGATGTTCTCACTGCAAGTGCTATAGTTGCTTTAAGATAAGGTTCTATTTTGTGCTTTAAAGAAAAAAACAAACTATTTTTTACTGATCTGAAAAACTACCGGACTTCAGGCCTAATTCTGTTACCTTTTGGTCAATAAATTGCCTAAATTTAGTTCTTTTTCTAGAAGGAACACAATTGCTGCATTTGGTTAAAACCATTTATTATCAATAAGTACTCAAGAGCAACAAATTTTCCTCTATTTCAGAGACCTCTCAGGTGTCCATCTAGCAAACACATGTGACATTCCTAACAGCAAAACTGAAAATCTCTGATGCCCAGTTATCTCATGGCAGCACCTGATTTTGCATTTGAATGACAAACACAAGTCCTAGATGGGCAGCATTCTGAAAAGTATTTACTGTCTAATTAATATTATTTATCTTTAACCTAAGACAACATTACATAAAATGAAAATCCATGGAAAGCAAAAATAACCTGCTATCTAAGGACAAGGAGCACCAGACTTCAGTGCACTCCTCAGATATTTCTTCATTTACATTAATAAAGACTTCAACAAGAGCAGTAGAGAAACTCATCTCAATAAGAGCAGTAGGGAAACTGTATTTAATGAAAAATTGACTGCCATACACTTCAAAAAACAGCTCTTACCCAAGTTAAACAGCACTAGGATTCTTTCCTGTCCAGCTGCTTCCTAAGGAAGGCAAATATTCATTTCTAGTCATAGAACCTCAAACACAAAGTTTGGTTTCTGTTCCTGTTACGTTTTGAAAGTGGTTGCCACACACCAGTTCAAAGCTATACACATTCATGTCACAGTAGGGACAAACAAATCAGCCCAGAACCCAAAACTCTGAAAGGAATCTTGATTCAACTCCACAATCTACAGGGAAGATGCATTTCTCTTCATCTCGTTTTTGGTATTTTCCAGGAAGGAATGCATAAAATTTGTACGTCACACAGAACAAAGCTTAGGAATTAATAAAACTCTCCCTTGTTCCCCCTAAAAAGAGGTCAGGATCTAACTCACCATCTAGAATTCCCATCAAAACAAACTTCTCCTGGGACACAATTCATGGAACCAAAATGTTCCAAATGTTCATGAAGAACAGAAGAAAAATAATTTTCCAAGAAATTTAAGAGCACCTGTTTTGAAGTCATAGCACACATCCTTTGCTTTGATTAATTTTTTACTACATTCCAAAGGATTTATTTTAAATGGTAAATCAACATGGAAAATGTGGGAGCAAAAATTCAAGTGATAATGACTGAATCCAGATTCCTGGAGCTAAGGAGTTACTGATGTTTTTCATCAGCCCAGTTCCTCCAGGTAACTAAAGCAGCCCTCATTCCTCAGAAACAAGGCTTTTTCTGTGCCCCTGCTCTGCTACAGGACTTTGTCAGCCCAAACCAGGCCGAGCGACAGCTGAGTCATCCCCTGGAAGTTCTCCTGTGCTTTGATTTCCCCGTCCTCAGCCACCACCCCAGGTAACCAGGGTCACAAACACGCAGCACCTGAGCTGGAAGAAACCTGCATTTTCCACAGCAATGCATTTTTTCACCATTGACCTGGATACCTCTTGCACTCCAGAAACTTAAAGCCACGAGGAAAACCTTCTTGATTTCTAGGACAGCTACCTGCAGGGCTGGAGGCAAAAAGCTGCACAGAAAAGCCTCCCCTCTTAACCAGTGCTTTAGTTCTGAGTTTGGAACATGCTAAAAACCAGGACCAGGAAAGGGACAAAAATCCACTCCCATCCACGCAGTAGATTCTGGCTGCCCTCTTCAGTCTTCACACACCCAGTATCTGTTTTATTATTTTAACCATTTTCCAGGATTTCTGCTGTGCAGCTGAATTTCTTTAATGGGTATGAACTGCCACCAGCCTCTTAACCTTAAATGACCATAATTCCCAACAGAAAGCACTTGGCAATTCTCTCTTTTGCCTTCCATCCAAGAACTTCAAAGTTACTGTGATAAACTACTCAATTATAACACTATCCTGAAGCCCTCTGGCAGCACAATCTGCATATCTTCAGATTGAACATATTTTCATCTCAAGTTTTGCAATGCAGGAAATGAATTCCTGGGACTGGATTTTACGAAATACACAAATTCCACTAGTTTCCAAATCACATGGGCAAGTATGAACATCACTTCTAAAGAAAGACAAAACCTTCAAAATCATATTCAGCTGAAGTAATTTCATTCTTTTAAATAGTACATTTCATCTCTATAGACTCAAGTTATTTTTTTCTTCTAAACAGCTGGGTTTGCAAAGGAGCATGAGAATTTATTTTTATTTCTACCGAGCTCTAGCAAGACTGGCACTCTCTGAACATTTCACATCATTTAGTTCAATAGAAGAAAAATATTCAAAGCCTTCCACCTAAGAGGAAACAAACCCATGCAACAGTCACAGGTGGGGCTCTGCAGGAGCAGGAAGATGCTTTGCAGCAAATCCTCCTGGAGTCCCACTGTGCCCCAGAAGAGGAGTGGGGTCCCCTGAAGCAGCAAAGGCCACCTCGAGCACACTGGGCCAGCGCTGCCGGAGGGGTTTAAGAATTTGCAAGGATTCATTGCTGTCCTGTCCTCTGGATTTTTGACAGTCCATCTGCAGTACTGGGTCAGTGCAGGCTCTCCAGGACAGGAAAGAGACTACCAGGAAGCTGTTTGGTGACATTTGAGCAGAGGCTGAGACACCTGGGTTTGTTGAACACAAAGGTTAAGGGGAGATCCCAGTGCAAGCTCTACCCAGCAGCTTGGAGGATACAGAGCCCCTCGCCTGATCTGCAGTAACAAGTAACAGGTGGAGAAACATCAAGAGAGAAAAAACAAGCCCTGCCACAACCACCAGTTCTTTCTAAATATTCTGCATAGCTTCAGTAACAAGAACTGCAGTGCACCCGCACAGCAATACTGGGATCCAGCAGTGTGGACATCTCAAACAAGAGTAACAATCAACTCACAATTCAAATTTCATCATTTTTGCTGTAGCTGTTGGATACCACGTGTGCGACACTGGATAGTTTCAGCCCTCAGGAAAATTTAAATAGTAATTAAACAGCCACACAATAGCTGGAGTGTGCAAATCCCACGCTGCAGTCCATCATATTTTTGTAACGCACCTACACGACAGCTTATAGTTCAAAAAAGGTTAGATCCTTTGTTCTGATTACAGAAGGCTGTCAGGTGTGAGTCAGACTGTTTTCTTTCTGTCTGAACAACGAGAAAAATGGACCTCTGAGGTTAAGTGCCCTAATTTTGTGAATAAGCTGTCCATTCTTAAGCCCATTACAGCAGGGCTTGGTTAATAACACACATTAAGTGTCCAAATGATCTGGAACTGCTTGCGGGCAACACACTTCTGCCCTCATCCTTATAAAAATAAGAAAAAAAATTATTTGGCAAACTACAAATATTTAGAAACATCCAGGAAAAAAAAACTTAACTTTTTGCAGCTTGTGCAGTGGCTGAATTCCCCACAGCAGGCTGCAGTGGAAGGCAGCCTTCATACCCAAGGCCCACAGAAAGCAGCATAATGAATTGAGTAATTCAAGTATTCTGCTTCTTCCCAGGAAATACATGTTTGTCTCAGCCTGCAGGAATTCCAGTCTAATTATTATAGTGCACAGGTTTTATTATACACATAAAGGAATTGTTATGCTGACAGCATAATGTTTAACAGGACATTTTACACTCCTGTGTCCTTCACCTCTGTCCCCAGAGCTCTCTACTTGCTCTTGATGTGTTCCAGATCTCATTTGGCAGTGTCATCTGTGCCCTGGTGAAACCCTGCAGGACGAATAAAAGGGGTGGAGGTTTTCCTGGCACTGCCTCGTGTGCCAGTGCACACCTGGGCTGAAGAGGCACCCGGTGATGGAGCTCCAGCACAGGAGGGAGGGGACAAACAGCACCCAGGGGTGCAGAAACACTGCCCAAACCTCAAGTGATGGTATGAGCTAAGTCAGAGCTCAGCTGGAGCCGCCAGGGGTCATCAAGAAAAGCTCCTAGCAGCGCATTAGCTATAAAATAATAAACAAGATGTGATGGTTCAGTGACAGACCAAGCGCTCAAAGCCTTCACCGACACAGTCTCCCATGTTCTTGTGTTCAGGGAGGAGAGGAACAGCCAGCAGTGGCAGAGGATCAAGTCAAACATCACTTGAGAACTCCTGACCCGGCCCAGCCTGCAGGCAGACAGGACACATCTGTCGGTGCAGAGATCAGGCTGATACAGCTCAGCCTCACCCTGACACCTCCAGCACAGGCACATTTCACCTCTGCCTTGAAAAGGTTTCAAAGCACAACGTGGCAAAGGGCAGGCTGGGCAGCAGCAGCCTCAGTCTGGTACTGGGAAAGTCACTGCAAATATTAGAGAAGGCAATTTCTGGTTTTCAAGAGCTAACCAGACACTCTCCTGTCTGAATTCCATGTTCTGCTTTGAGCAGAGGCTGAACCAGGAGATCTGAAGTCCATTCCAACCTTAACGACTCTGTGATTCTACATTTTCTGCAAAGGAAAGGGTAAAACAAGTATTTGTCATCTTTTGTTTTGGGGGGAGTTCAGGGAATAGTAGAAAACTTTAAATATGAAGCATAAAAAGAAATAGAGAATACTTTGGAAGAAAGTAGAAAATACAGTTGCTACAGAAACACCGTTTAATACAAAGAAGGCAGGACATGCACGTTATAAAGAGGAAGAAGTAAAGTTCTGTGTCAGATTAGCTCAAGCATCATTTTAATTCATATTAAAAAAATAAAATCCAAGGTTAACAACTACACATACAAAAAGTCCCTTTTTTTTACTTATTTCTTTTCAATTTTTATCTTACTAGCCATTCCTACTTAACAACTGTAGCTCTTCTGCCATGCCCAGCATGACCAGCTGGTCACGAGGATTTCAGGTGGTCAGATCAGCCCAGTGCTATCCCAAAGCTCGGGCAGTCACAAAGGCAGAAATCAGATCATGTCCAGCATTCTTTGGGCCGTATTTTCACTCGGCTACCAAATGGACAATCTCATCAGGATATGAACAGAGATGTTCCTATGCTTCAATGTTTGTCACTTTGGGACTCATCTGGGAAAAAAGGGATTGCTGCAAACATCAGCAAACACACATTGCTTTAATTCCGTGTTTCACTCAACAGTGTGGTGTGTGACTGAACAGATCCCCGTGAAGAAACTGCAGTGTTTGGGTGCTCTTCACTAATACAGACAACTGCATATTTCAGACTTGCAATATTTCACACCTGCTTCTGACTGCTGGAAATTCTTGATAACTTGGAAAGACATTCCTACGAACAAATAAATTATTTTAGTGAAGCCTGGCATGAAAATCAAGACTTGATTTCATCATCCTCCTCACTTTCAGACATGCACAGACTAGAAACCCTTCCCAAATCTTTTCCTGGAAAGGTAAGAGAGATCTGTTTATGTTTGGGGTTTTTCTTTTTGTTGCTGTTCAGGGTTTTGTTTTTTTAATGTAGAAAGCATCTAGTTTCACCAACTCTATTCATTCCTAGCACCACCACACTGAGTGTAACATGTCTACAGAGGCCACCGAGGAGCAGAGGAAGCCAAGAAGTTGCAATAAAATGCATAGGACAGTTTTAATATGTAAAATGAATTTTGAAGGAAGGGGTGTATTGACTTGAAGTCAGCAACCAGATGTTGCAACCAATTCACAAGCAATTTTCGTCACTCTCACGTGGATTCCCACCTTCCTTGTCCCCCATCCTCATCCCACTTCTGGTTTTTCACTTGCTGCAGTAAGGCTGAATTGATTTCACAATGTTTGCTAACTGAACACAAAACTCGAGTTTTCCTAAAGCCTTTGCACAGAAATCTGATGTTTCAAGTTACTGAAACTCCTCTTGTAAAACCGCTCTACACTAACCCTGCTGCATACACGAGGGCCATGGAAGAACAACCTTGGAAATTATCTGTTCCATAAAATGAATTAACATCAACTGGGAATAATCCATTTTCATCTTCTAAAAAACTTCCAAAGCAATTAAGCTAAAGAACTTTCCAAGGGGGAAAAATGAACATAAAACCAAAACCAATGCCAAACAAACCCCCCCAAGAAATCCATAAAACACTTCTGATTGCTCCTTATCTTCTGCTGCCTTTTCATATGTTTTCTGTTAAAACTCAAAACTCCAAAGGATCATTGGGCTGTTTCCTACACTTTCACATTCTTATCTGAGAAACTTACATCCAGATGTGTGTTTTCATCTCTCTGAAGAACCAGCCTTTCCCTTAGGGCTTTATTTCTCAGTATCTATTCCCACTTCTGGAAAACAAGTTCTCTTTGCTCAAGAATTTCCCTTCTATCATTTTTTTCACCCCCTTTTTTCTGGTCTCCAGCTCACCTCCCTGCTGCATTTATTTAGGCATTGCAGAAATGTTCAATTGCTTCCCTGTACCATTCCCTGACAATGAGTTCTTTTTTTGTTCCCCAGCTGTATTCTCAAACACCATCTCTAACCAGCTCTACCACTTCAAGAGGATGAGACTGCCAGGGCCTCTTCTCACCATCCTACAACTATTTCACACAGCCTTGTGACCCAGAGGCTCCCACATTGCTCAGTGATGCTGTAACCACTGCTGCCCTCCCCAAGCAAAGAGGTTCCATCCAGGTTTTGCCAAAATCAGCATTTCAACAACGTCCCTAATATAATGCCTCCCCAGTCTAAACAAACCCATCACACGGACAAAAGACAAAACTGGAGAAAGTCCATGAGTTAAGTTGCCACTGAAGTCCAGGCAAAACATGCTTTAGGACAAACAGGAAGGCACAAGACACGTAAACTGCTTTCTGGATGCATCTTTTCCTTGCTGAAATTTCTCAGAGTCATATTTAAACAACACAACTGCTTTAATTAAACATTGCTGTCTCCATAGCTGTGGACAATCAGCACATGCATATGGAGGATTACTGTAATGGGCTGGATGTCCTGTGATCACATCTGTTATGTGAACTTTATATGGGACACACTAAATCCTAAACCAGAGAGAATGGGCAAACTGCTATTGGCTATTTCCTTATTGGAAGAGAAGAAGAATCATTAATGTAAAGTTAAATTATATTCTTACATTGGGAATGCGTAACAATGCAGAATTTATTTGTTCATTCACCTTAGATAAGACAGCACATCCCAAGGAATATGATTACAAAAGTCTAGAGAAGTGTCTTCCATTTCTGGATGAGCTGTTATCTTCAAAGGAAAACTGAAGTTTGGAACTGGGATATTTTCTACTTAGGGGCAAATTGTTCATGGAAAAAACTATCCCAAGTCAAGTCAAACTTTTGTATTAGGTCAGTATTTGTAACATGACACCGCATTTAATGCCAACACTGAAAACCCCTTTAGGCAGACAGACAACCAAGTACTACTTCAGCTTAAAAAGCTGCTAAAATATTTGAAGAAGTGCTCAATATTGGCCAGTGTATACCCAGAGAAAATGTCAGAGATGACATTTCAGTAGGACAGTTTTGCTAAATTGCCTTAAAATACTTGATTTTACTCTGACGTGAGAAAGTGAGGAAGGCTCAAAACTCATGGGATCTTTTGAAAGTTCCAGGGTTATTTATTAGGTCCCACAACAACGTACACCAGTAAAACCTCCCAGTCCACCAACACTTGTATTTTGTACCAGTTAATTATCACATTCCTTACCTGCCACACGAGTAAAGGAAAAAGAGCAATGGAAAAAAAAGCTCAAGGATTCAGGAACAGTCCCCCAACTATTAGCATGCACAAGCATGCACCTTGCCTCTGCTATCAAAATGTTATTTTCTTAATAGTTAAATGCTTATCTTTGGACACATTTCATGAGAAAGTTGATTCCCACACTTTTCACCTCCACTCTGTGCCTCTCTCTCCCCACAGTCGAATAGGTAACCCTGACAGAACCCACCTCTTGAAAAAAGTTTGGATACAGACATTAAAAGCTGCACTTGATAGTGCTGTGATTTTGGAGATCAGAACCTCAGCTTCACTCATATGAAATTTATTACCATTTCATGCCTAGAAGCACCCTTACAATAGCTCAAGATTTCTTCTTGTTGAGCACTGTGCAAACAAAGATTTCCCGAAAGATTTTCTGTGAAGAAAAAAGAGCAAAGGGATGACAACAAGCAGATGAAACAGAACTGATGAGTACAGCAGGCACCCTCCTCAACTCCAACACAACTTAAGTTGTGCTCTGTGTTTTTAACAGATGTAATTAAAATTACAGTCAATTTAAAGTTTTGTAAAACAAACTGGGTTTTTTGTTTTTTGTTTTTTTTTTTTAACAAGGACAGCTCCTCTCAAGAAACAGCACCAAAATGGAGGGGAAAAAAGAATAAATCTATCAGCAATGGAGGTCCTCACCATCTTCCCCACACTTTCTACAAGCATGTTAAAAATGGGTTACTGATCTCCAAATCATTAACCTCCAGAGCAGTTTATCCCTCCCCTTCCATGGAGCCCTGGCTGAAACAGAATCACCAGTCCTGTGTCTCTGTAGAATCAAACAACTGCAAAGGTGCAGAGAGAAAACACCCTGAAAAGTCCTGAAAATATCCTGAAAAGTCCTGAAAACATCCTGAAAAACTGCAGGCAGCTCCTGTCTCTTGTTCCTGTGGTGACTGCCTGGATGCAGAGACCCAGCACAACGTCACCCCTGCGTCCCCACACCACGGGATCAAAGTCTCTCCAAATAAAGCCCTAAACACAGCGTTGCTGCCCCAAACCAGACTGACCATGGGTGCCCACAGCAGCCAGGGAGGGACCAGCAGGGATAATGTGTCCCAAACTCCTCAGTGCTGCCTGGACCCCAAATACATTTAACTGGAGTTTGGGAGTCTCCACCAGGCTGCTCCCTCTCCACACAGCTGGAGCAGGAGCAAAGGCACAGCATCCTCCAGGCAGGAAGCACACAGGGCTGTCCTGAGGATTCCCTTTTACAGAAAGTTAAGAATCATTTCTGCAACAGGACTGCAATTTTTGAGGAAAACAGAGGTAAAAATGAACTGGTGGACAACACCAGTTCTATAATCAACTTAGAAGCAAATTTCAGATAGATTTTGAAGACTGATCAATGGAAAGTCAAGACAAGACCAGCTTTAAAACACTCAGTTTTCTGCCTCATTTTAACTGCACTCATGTTTACTGAAAATGCTCCCTTCACCTCTGACAGCAAAGGAGATTTGAACCGATGGCTACGTTGTCATTTCTACCTGAGAGACAAAATCGGGGTCTTAGAAAAAGAAGTAAATCACAAATAGAAAGGTAAAAATCTAATTTAAAGCTCCAGAAATCTATCAATCATAAGATTAAAAACATATATTGCAGCCAAACAGATGGTGTAAAAGTGAAATACAAAAATTTATTCTGACAGAGACAACTGTCAGACCAGATTCAGTTGCAAGGAAAAAAAAAAGCTGAAAATAACTGGCAGAGGTAAGAATCAGCCTCTTAAATTCTCTTTTCTGTGGAGATGGCCTTCAACTCAATCTCAAATTTACTGAGTACAGAGCACAGACCTGTTCCCCTTATCTTTGATGTATTTAATACCATTAGACAAACTGTCAGTTGCTTACAAGGCCATTTGCTAATGGGGAAGAAGCAGTTCTTGCCACTGATGAGATCCATTCAAGATCTTAAATGATGATATGTCTGACTGGAAAACACTGAAAACAGATTTGGAAATAAAGTATTACAGATCTCTGGAGAAAAGACGTGAAAAATACAGAAAACAGAGCAGCTTGGGCCATATTGCAACCCAAATATGACTGGAACCCAGTCATATTTTTCTTATCCCAAAAATTACTTAAACAAACAAAAAAGGAGAATTGACATAGCTTTACACTGGCAAACAAAACCCGTTAGTGAACATGAGAGGGCTGGGAGTCACAACAGCAGTCCCAGATCAAAATCCATACCATGTTATGCTAAAGCA
Source organism: Platysteira castanea (assembly GCA_013397175.1). Lineage (NCBI taxonomy): Eukaryota > Metazoa > Chordata > Aves > Passeriformes > Platysteira > Platysteira castanea. The sequence goes on from VYXC01001542.1 coordinate 363,992, forward strand.
CTTGAATCAATGAGAACTCATAGAAGCTTCCTGTGAGCTCAGCAGCAAAACAGAGCCAAGGACAGGAGCTCATTTCCACCAGCCTGTCCCTCAGATCTCACGAGAGGATGGGGAACAAAACTGACCTCTATTATAACCCTTCCTGAGCACCACTGCTCCCCTCTACAGCCCTGCAACAGGAATGCACAGGCAGACAATAGCCTGAAGAAACCTTCCCCACACATCCCTTGCAGTCAGTCACTCTCCAGGATGTTGCCAACATTGTTTTTCTTGAAAAAGCTTTTCCCTTTGAGGTTTGCTTTAGCTTTGCTCCCCAAACTTATTTTCCTTCCTCACCTGGAGTTACACACTTGCTGTCTCACCCTGAGGAGGACAAACACCACTGTTCTGTCTTGCAGGAGTGGAAAATAAGCCAAACAGGAAAAGAGAAGGCCCTTCAGAGAGCTGGGGGACCACAGGACGTGTGAGTGTATTCCTACAGGTGCTCCAGTTGTGCTATGGGAAATCCAGCACAAGGGGTACCACACAAACTTTATCAAGAGTTTTGGGAGAATTAAGCTTCCAGCCATTTGGGCTGTTAGTTCCTGGGAGGGAACACATCCTGATTTAAGCCTTCTGAATAGGCTCTCCAGTAAACAAGCTCACTTCTTTGGATGCAATACCTGAAACTTACTCCCTCAACACCCTTATTAGAGCAAAGTTATTTCCCTCTATTATCCCTATCCCCAAAGCATCTTGTGAGATTTCTGTGAGAAAATCACTTTTCTCTGCCCTGTGGAAGTTGAGGAATAGCCTAAATACTGCTGCAAACGCAGAAAACAAATATCAGAACTCAATGTCCATGCAGGACAAGTTACTTTTGTTTTAAACACGACTGGAAATGTTTGTACACTGGCAGTGACTTTCCAAAAGATTACAGGTAGTTCTCACTAGAAAGGTCAAATGACAGTGTACAACATGAGGAGTTTTGTTCAATTACTATACCAATAAAAGGTTAAAAGGATCTACTTATTTTTGGCCTCACATCCCTACAGGTAAGCAATAACTGTATTCTTCACTGCATGCTTCCCCAAACTCATACAATGCTCAAATTCCAGGGATACAAAAACAATACTCATCATCTGTATTTTAGGCCTTTCTAAAAGCTGCTTTTTAAGGGGGCAATGTTCATTTGGCCTAATTCTTTTGCATGAATCAATACTCAGCTGCAGAAGTAAGAATATGAATAAAAAGTAAATAGTCTCAGAGAAGCTCATTTAAAAGTTCTGCAGGAAGTAGTCTGGTCTCTTTCATCTCAAAATCTAATCCAAATTTGTGCAAATAAATACAGGCAACATGACAATGGCCACTACTTGCTTCTGTAGCTACCAATTTACAACAGCTAATTTCATCCTCCTTCCTGCTCCCATCACTTCAAAACTAGGTAGCAAATTTAATAGTACCAGACTGACCCTACCCGAGTCCATGCCAATGTCCACTCAAGCACTGCTAGTCAGAGTTACATTAGTAAAGGGAAGTATCACCATGAAATTAGGGAATTCCGTCAAGTTTTCCCAGGATCAGCCCCTCCAAGAGCAAGCTTTTCCAAGCCAAGCCATGTACATCCAGTTACTGACACATGACCTAGGGAAAAAAATATCTGAGAAATGCTCCATGCAAGGTTTTGGAGACTATTACTACAAACAAATGAGTGGTAATGCCCAGTGGGAAGAACTCTAGAAAGGCAGAATGTCAGTGGAAGAGTTGTATAATTATATTCACACGTGTTTAATATTGCCTTCTCCAGGAACATGGGAGCGTTCAAGACAGGAGCTTAGATTTAATTTGGAGACAGAATTGAGGAAGTTGAAGACTTATTACAAGCTGGTGCAACTTCAGCAGCTATACACACCTAGGCCAAAACCACCATAATAATATATTTGTGTAACAGAAACCCCAGACCACATGAAAACTCAGGAGTAAGCAGATGACTAAGCTTCTAAATTGCACCTAAACGTGGACACACTCAATTTAGCTGCTCAGACAAAGCACAGAACAGATTAGTCTTGCAAGCTTTATCAATTTAGCAAGGTAAAGAATCCTTCAAATGAAAGACAAAACAATGCAATGACTAACAGAGGAGAGCTATCAATTAAACAAGACTCTAAGCCACCAAACAAACTCATCAAGAACTCAAACATGGTTAAATTCTCCAAAGAAGCTTTTATACATATATAATGTGCTGCTAACAGACAGGGAGATAACCAGGCACGAATGGGAGGAAAAACACAAAGGCTCATGCTTCTCGTTCAAACAGAAAGCAGACACTGACCCAGAAGACTTCTGAGCAGTTTCTCCATATCTCTTGTTCCTCTCAGAGCTGAGGAACACAACTGTCAGGCAGGTGCCTTTGATCTGCTCACTGCATTTATGCATCCTCTCAAATTAAACGTGACTATCAGCATTATTAAGTGTTATAAAGAGCCACATGTATAATATTTTACATATATAGAAAACATTTCCACTGAAGGAACTTGTATAAATAATCACATCCAAGAACTGAAGGATTAATGGAGTTTGAGGAAGCAAGCCTAAGGAACATTTCAGAAAGGTAAAGTATTTGGGATTCTCATGGATGTATTTACATATCCTTAAATTTTCTTTCTTTATTAGGTCAAAACATCTTATCAGTTGCCCAGCTAAAATAAGAGAATCGCTGTGCCCACCCCAGAAGTTTTCTAATAAATTACTAGTTTTTCTCCAGAACACAAAAATTTTATCAACTTCTGTTTTTGGTAAGGTGCTACATTGCTTCAGAGGTGTGAAATGGATCAATAAACATAACAACCACAGTGTCAGCTCCACCATCCTGCTCAAGGGCCTCTGTGGAGCATCACATTTGGCAATTTGGGGAAAAGTCTTTGACCTGTTTTCATGTCTCTCCTCCTGTGTGAGAGGATGGCTATCCTGAGGGTTCCTTCTCCAGAACAAAGATAATTGGAAGTTACTCCTGGAAGTGACAAGGATTTGCTTCACCACTTCTTTTCCCCAGACTGAGTAATTCCATTGTGCAGCAGGACAGTTTTCACCTCTTTTTAGCCCTTCATGAGAGCTGAGCCAAAGCTTCCATCTCAAGCACACAATTAGAAGACTATCATAGGCTTGGTGTTGCAGTTTTTACCTTGTTATTACATTCTAGCACTCCTTGCTATATTTGTAAAGCTACTATTAAAGATGAATCTGTGTTTAGAAAAATAAAAGTATGGGATTGTTTTATAAGTCTGTTTCTGTGATCACTGGTTAATCTGTGGATTTCCTTCAAGGTAGAAATCAGGTACAAACCTACACCTTCAAAGTCTTCAGGAAAAAAAAAAAAAAAGAAAGCATGCATCTCATTTCTCATGAAGAATCAGTAATCAAAGCTAGCTCATTTAATAGAACTTCTCCATAAGATATTCTTTTTCCCCTAAAGATATTTCCTATTGTTTCCTTAATGTTATATTTTCAGTTTTCCTGGGTTTCATATTAACACAAATTTGAATAATATTTAACTTGGCTCCACTAGCCCAAACAATCTATAACATTTGTCTAAACATAACTTAAAAAGCTTGGTGGCAAAATATTTTAAGTGGTGCCATTAGATCTCTTACTAATTAAAGCAAAAAGTTTTTGACTTGAACAGGTATGTGGAATTTTTAGCTCAGGAGAATGCAGAGAGAAATAAATACCTTTTCAGAGCACAACAGGTTAAAAAGGCACTTCGTGTGTGGCCATCAAGAAACTTGTTAAAATAATTTCCCCAACATATAAACATTTCTCTGAGATTAGAAATATTTTTGTCATTCCAGATACAATCAATTTGGTCTTATTTACAATCTAAATATAAGAGTAAGAAGATTACACATCAGCCCACTGTAATGTCATAAATAGTTACAGGTTGCTGTGGACCACAGGGAAAAATGAGATACTCTGATATATCCTGTGGCTGACTGATGTTTCACCTATGAGCAGAATTTAGACTCAGAGGAATTGAGTTTCTCGCTCTACTGCTTACATTGGAAAACCCAAGCTAGTGCAATTTGTAGAAATCTAGACTTGAAGGAACTGATACAAGCTTTAAAACAGTTGTAATGAAGATGTTGGTGAACACTACTAAAACAGTGAAAGGCTCACAATGGACTGACAGGATGAAAACTGAAAACAGTCTTTAAAGTATGGATTAAACTGTTACTACATGACCTTCTGTATCCTATTTCCACAAGGTTTCAGCCACTGAATGATCCAACAATACACTATTTATATATGTAAAAAAACCCAAACAAACCATCCAACACAGCTACATTTCATATTTATCAGTGGTGGTATCTCTGAGGTTAAATGTTCAAACAGAATATTGTGAAATCGCTACTATTGTTCTTTTTGCAGCCATTAATCTAAAATTTAAATCTGTAAATAACACCAAGAAGAACAAGACCAAGACAGTGATTATGCTCCCCCTCATCCTTTTTAACACTTAACCTGCCAAGACCAAGAGCCTTTTTCTTTTGGCTCAGCTTTCTGTAGAAGGCAAAGAAAGTTCACATCTCTGTGATGTTCGTTCTCGCAAATGAAACCCAGCAACAACGTGAACTCAGCCCCCCTAAAACTTCAGCTATAACAAATTACCATTTAGGAAACGATTCTCAGGTGGCCAACTAACCCTGCGCTTGTGAATCATTTTAATCTGTAATTTAAAAGTTTAATTCTAGCCTTTAACTCTTTAAACCATTCCAACACCTCACCAGTGAAGCACACAAACCTCCCGAGTTATCGCACATCCTCCGACTGGCTTGGCATGCTCCCCTGGTAATGGTTTGTTTTGGGGTTTGTCATTTCAGGGTTGGGGTTTTTTGGCTCTGAAATGCCAGGTTGCTACCCATCAATTTTAGGATGCACAGTTTCAGGCACAGAAGGTAAGGTTTCTGTAGCGCTGACATCTGAAAGCTATTGCTCACACAGCTGAGGTTAAAAGGAGGGCTGATACGGCCACAAAACATTAAAGGTTGTACAATAGGATTGTAAGAGAGCTGCACATTGCTATCATTTAAGAGCTCTCAGCACTATAAAATGCATTTAGGAACAGCCAAGGATTCTATAAAATTTCATTCTGGGACAGAACTTAGCCTTTAGGAGTGCTCTTTGCACAGCAACTTTGTTTGCTTAGTAACCTCATCCAGCTTTCTTCCTCGGAGGAAAAACTGCCTGAGAATTTGAAGTTTCCCCAAGTCTATGACCCAGAAGGAAATAAAACAGGAAGTCAGGCCATACAATCTGCGGCATTTGCTTACAAGTTCAAAACCATTTTAAGTTATGGGCTAATCCACATAAGGCACAACTGACTGCACTCTCCTGGGGTCAGCCCCGGAGCGCCGTGCGGAGCCCGGCTGCGGCTCTGTTTAACATTCCTCCCCGGACATGTCCCTATCTAGCACCGGGCATTCTCTGAGATGTGCCATCTGCTATGCATTAAGACACGTCAGAGACGCCGTCCCCTGCACCGGGCGAGTGCCAGAACTCTATCAGAAAACTCAAGTTTGCTTTCAGCTTTCTCCCTAGGAACTCGCTAAGCAAGTAAAAACAGTCAGCTAAAAAATTCCCGACAACTTACAATACAGAGCGTTTGCTACGAACACATTCATTATTCTCCGTGCTCCCCACAGCGTTACATTGCTATCATAAACCCTGAAGCAGATTAGAAATTGAATAACCAGCTTCCCCGCAGCAGTTTAAAACAGAAATTAGAGGCTGTTTAATGTGACTTTTCCATTTGAATTAGTTTATGGAAGCAGTCGGTTTTCCATGGTGATGAAATCACCATGCTGAGAAAGTAAGGAGAAACTGCTACCAGCCGCCAGGTGAAAACATCCAGGTTTCTAATTGCATATTAAATTGGTGTTTGCACTGACAGTGATTACAGCCGGGAGCACTCCAGGTACAGCTCCGAACTCCATTTCAAGCAAGTCACTGCAAAACCCGATCAGGCGGCAGCTGAAACTTAACGTGAAACTCTGAAACCGATCGCTCGTACAAAGGCACAGCGGCAGGACCGCTGGAACTCCTGAAAAGCTCCTCCCCTTCCCTCCTGAAAACATTAATCCGTGTTGGATTGCTGAAACTCCTGTTACCAAGCACTCTGCACTGATAGGCAGGTGTTGGGAAACTCGTCCCAGGTGTTCCTACAAGCGCTCGAGAAGCCCTTAACGGTTTTTACTTACAGTCTCTCCGCATTCCTGGGAATATCCCTCGGTACAGTTTTGAGTCCCAGTCCATGACAATCCACGTTGGAAGCAATACACGTACACTTATGCGGGCATCCTCCAACAGGCATCCAACTCACGGAGCTCCAAAAGCTCAGGACCATTCCAAGGCACAGAAACGCACTTCTTCCACCAGACAACATGGTTCTTGATGGCTTCAGTGGGT